>JAKFHT010004682.1:0-139461 GCA_023783455.1 Erythrocebus patas
ACGGAAAGATGTAACTCTGTGAGACGAATTAACAGAACACAGAGCAGTTTCTCAGAAAGCTTCTTTCCAGTTTTGAACGGAAGATATTTCCTTTTGACCATAGACCTCTATGATCTTCCAAATATCCCTTGCCAATTCCACAAGAACAGCCTTAGAGAAAGGCTTCAGATGTAACTCTGTGAGATATATTCACAGAACACAGAGCAGTTTCTCAGAAAGCTTCTTTCCAGTTTTGAACGGAAGATATTTCCTTTTTACCATAGCCCTCTATGGGCTTCCAAATATCCCTTTGCCAATTCCACAAGAACAGCCTTAGTGAAAGGATTCTTGAAGGGAAAGATGTAACTCTGTGAGACGAATTAACAGAACACAGAGCAGTTTCTCAGAAAGCTTCTTTCCAGTTTTGAACGGAAGATATTTCCTTTTCCACCATAGTCCTCTATGGGCTACCAAATATCCCTTTGCCAATTCCACAAGAACAGCCTTAGCGAAAGGCTTCTTGAAGGGAAAGATGTAACTCTGTGAGATGAATTAACAGAACACAGAGCAGTTTCTCAGAAAGCTTCTTTCCATTTTGAACGGAAGATATTTCCTTTTCACCATAGCCCTCTATGGGCTTCCAAATATCCTTTGCCAATTCCACAAGAACAGCCTTAGCGAACGGCTTCCTGAAGGAAAGATGTAACTCTGTGAGAGGAATTAACAGAACAGAGCAGTTTCTCAGAAAGCTTCTTTCCAGTTTTGAACGGAAGATATTTCGTTTTCCACCATAGCCTCTAAGGGCTTCCAAATATCCTTTGCCAATTCCACAAGAACAGCCTTAGCGAAGGCTTCTTGAAGGAAAGATGTAACTCTGTGAGATGAATTAACAGAACACAGAGCAGTTTCTCAGAAATCTTCTTTCCAGTTTTGAACGGAAGATATTTCCTTTTTCACCATAGCCCTCTATGGGTTTCCAAATATCCCTTTCCCAATTCCACAAGAACAGCCTTAGCGAAAGGCTTCTTGTAGGGAAAGATGTAACTCTGTGAGACGAATTAACAGAACACAGAGCAGTTTCTCAGAAAGCTTCTTTCCAGTTTTGAACGGAAGATATTTCCTTTTTGACCATAGACCTCTATGGGCTTCCAAATATCCCTTGCCATTCCACAAGAACAGCCTTAGAGAAAGGCTTGAACGGAAAGATGTAACTCTGTGAGATATATTCACAGAACACAGAGCAGTTTCTCAGAAAGCTTCTTTCCAGTTTTGAACGGAAGATATTTCCTTTTTACCATAGCCCTCTATGGGCTTCCAAATATCCCTTTGCCAATTCCACAAGAACAGCCTTAGCGAAAGGCTTCTTGAAGGGAAAGATGTAACTCTGTGAGACGGATTAACAGAACACAGAGCAGTTTCTCAGAAAGCTTCTTTCCAGTTTTGAACGGAAGATACTTCGTTTTCCACCGTAGCCCTCTATGGGCATCCAAATATCCCTTTGCCAATTCCACAAGAACAGCCTTAGCGAAAGGCTTCTTGAAGGGAAAGATGTAACTCTGTGAGATGAATTAACAGAACACAGAGCCGTTTCTCAGAAAGCTTCTTTCCAATTTTGAACGGAAGATATTTCCTTTTTCACCACAGCCCTCTAAGGGCTTCCAAATATCCCTTTGCCAATTCCACAAGAACAGCCTTAGGGAAAGGCTTCTTGAAGGGAAAGATGTACCTCTGTGAGATGAATTAACAGAACACAGAGCAGTTTCTCAGAAATGTTCTTTCCCGTTTTGAACGGAAGATATTTCCTTTTTCACCATAGCCCTCTATGGGCTTCCAAATATCCCTTGGCCAATTCCACAAGAACAGCCTTAGCGAAGGCTTCTTGAAGGAAAGATGTAACTCTGTGAGATGAATTAACAGAACACAGAGCAGTTTCTCAGAAAGCTTCTTTCCAGTTTTGAACGGAAGATATTTCCTTTTCACCATAGCCCTCTATGGGTTTCCAAATATCCTTTGCTAATTCCACAAGAACAGCCTTAGCGAAGGCTTCTTGAAGGAAAGATGTAACTCTGTGAGACGAATTAACAGAACACAGAGCAGTTTCTCAGAAAGCTTCTTTCCAGTTTTGAACGGAAGATATTTCCTTTTCCACCATAGCCCTCTATGGGCATCCAAATATCCTTTGCCAATTCCACAAGAACAGCCTTAGCGAAAGGCTTCTTGAAGGAAAGATGTAACTCTGTGAGATGAATTAACAGAACACAGAGCAGTTTCTCAGAAAGCTTCTTTCCAGTTTTGAACGGAAGATATTTCCTTTTCACCATAGCCCTCTATGGGCTTCCAAATATCCTTTGCCAATTCCACAAGAACAGCCTTAGCGAAAGGCTTCTTGAAGGAAAGATGTAACTCTGTGAGATGAATTAACAGAACACAGAGCAGTTTCTCAGAAAGCTTCTTTCCAGTTTTGAACGGAAGATATTTCCTTTTCACCATAGCCCTCTATGGGCTTCCAAATATCCTTTGCCAATTCCACAAGAACAGCCTTAGCGAAAGGCTTCTTGAAGGAAAGATGTAACTCTGTGAGATGAATTAACAGAACACAGAGCAGTTTCTCAGAAATCTTTCCAGTTTTGAACGGAAGATATTTCCTTTTCACCATAGCCCTCTATGGGCTTCCAAATATCCTTTGCCAATTCCACAAGAACAGCCTTAGGGAAAGGCTTCTTGAACGGAAAGATGTAACTCTGTGAGACGAATTAACAGAACACAGAGCAGTTTCTCAGAAAGCTTCTTTCCAGTTTTGAACGGAAGATATTTCCTTTTGACCATAGACCTCTATGGGCTTCCAAATATCCTTGCCAATTCCACAAGAACAGCCTTAGAGAAAGGCTTTTGAAGGAAAGATGTAACTCTGTGAGATATATTAACAGAACACAGAGCAGTTTCTCAGAAAGCTTCTTTCCAGTTTTGAACGGAAGATATTTCCTTTTTACCATAGCCCTCTATGGGCTTCCAAATATCCTTTGCCAATTCCACAAGAACAGCCTTAGTGAAAGGATTCTTGAAGGAAAGATGTAACTCTGTGAGACAATTAACAGAACACAGAGCAGTTTCTCAGAAAGCTTCTTTCCAGTTTTGACGGAAGATATTTCCTTTTCACCATAGCCCTCTATGGGCTACCAAATATCCTTTGCCAATTCCACAAGAACAGCCTTAGCGAAAGGCTTTTGAAGGAAAGATGTAACTCTGTGAGATGAATTAACAGAACACAGAGCAGTTTCTCAGAAAGCTTCTTTCCAGTTTTGAACGGAAGATATTTCCTTTTTCACCATAGCCCTCTATGGGCTTCCAAATATCCTTTGCCAATTCCACAAGAACAGCCTTAGCTTAAAGGCTTCTTGAAGGGAAAGATGTAACTCTGTGAGAGGAATTAACAGAACACAGAGCAGTTTCTCAGAAAGCTTCTTTCCAGTTTTGAACGGAAGATATTTCCTTTTCCACCATAGCCCTCTAGGGGCCTCCAAATATCCTTTGCCAATTCCACAAGAACAGCCTTAGCGAAGGCTTCTTGAAGGAAAGATGTAACTCTGTGAGATGAATTAACAGAACACAGAGCAGTTTCTCAGAAATCTTCTTTCCAGTTTTGAACGGAAGATATTTCCTTTTTCACCATAGCCCTCTATGGGTTTCCAAATATCCCTTTCCCAATTCCACAAGAACAGCCTTAGCGAAAGGCTTCTTGAAGGGAAAGATGTAACTCTGTGAGACGAATTAACAGAACACAGAGCAGTTTCTCAGAAAGCTTCTTTCCAGTTTTGAACGGAAGATATTTCCTTTTTGACCATAGACCTCTATGGGCTTCCAAATATCCCCTTGCCAATTCCACAAGAACAGCCTTAGAGAAAGGCTTCTTGAACGGAAAGATGTAACTCTGTGAGATATATTCACAGAACACAGAGCAGTTTCTCAGAAAGCTTCTTTCCAGTTTTGAACGGAAGATATTTCCTTTTTACCATAGCCCTCTATGGGCTTCCAAATATCCCTTTGCCAATTCCACAAGAACAGCCTTAGCGAAAGGCTTCTTGAAGGAAAGATGTAACTCTGTGAGATGAATTAACAGAACACAGAGCAGTTTCTCAGAAAGCTTCTTTCCAGTTTTGAACGGAAGATATTTCGTTTTCCACCATAGCCCTCTATGGGCATCCAAATATCCCTTTGCCAATTCCACAAGAACAGCCTTAGCGAAAGGCTTCTTGAAGGGAAAGATGTAACTCTGTGAGATGAATTAACAGAACACAGAGCCGTTTCTCAGAAAGCTTCTTTCCAATTTTGAACGGAAGATATTTCCTTTTTCACCATAGCCCTCTATGGGCTTCCAAATATCCCTTTGCCAATTCCACAAGAACAGCCTTAGCGAAAGGCTTCTTGAAGGGAAAGATGTAACTCTGTGAGATGAATTAACAGAACACAGAGCCGTTTCTCAGAAAGCTTTTTTCCAGTTTTGAACGGAAGATATTTCCTTTTTCACCATAGCCCTCTATGGGCTTCCAAATATCCCTTTGCCAATTCCACAAGAACAGCCTTAGCGAAAGGCTTCTTGAAGCGAAAGATGTAACTTTGTGAGATGAATTAACAGAACACAGAGCAGTTTCTCAGAAATCTTTCCAGTTTTGAACGGAAGATATTTCCTTTTTCACCATAGCCCTCTAAGGGCTTCCAAATATCCCTTTGCCAATTCCACAAGAACAGCCTTAGGGAAAGGCTTCTTGAACGGAAAGATGTAACTCTGTGAGACGAATTAACAGAACACAGAGCAGTTTCTCAGAAAGCTTCTTTCCAGTTTTGAACGGAAGATATTTCCTTTTTGACCATAGACCTCTATGATCTTCCAAATATCCCCTTGCCAATTCCACAAGAACAGCCTTAGAGAAAGGCTTCTTGAAGGGAAAGATGTAACTCTGTGAGATATATTCACAGAACACAGAGCAGTTTCTCAGAAAGCTTCTTTCCAGTTTTGAACGGAAGATATTTCCTTTTTACCATAGCCCTCTATGGGCTTCCAAATATCCCTTTGCCAATTCCACAAGAACAGCCTTAGTGAAAGGATTCTTGAAGGGAAAGATGTAACTCTGTGAGACGAATTAACAGAACACAGAGCAGTTTCTCAGAAAGCTTCTTTCCAGTTTTGAACGGAAGATATTTCCTTTTCCACCATAGTCCTCTATGGGCTTCAAATATCCTTTGCTAATTCCACAAGAACAGCCTTAGGAAAGGCTTCTTGAAGGAAAGATGTAACTCTGTGAGATGAATTAACAGAACACAGAGCAGTTTCTCAGAAAGCTTCTTTCCATTTTGAACGGAAGATATTTTTTCACCATAGCCCTCTATGGGCTTCCAAATATCCCTTTGCCAATTCCACAAGAACAGCCTTAGCGAACGGCTTCCTGAAGGGAAAGATGTAACACTGTGAGAGGAATTAACAGAACACAGAGCAGTTTCTCAGAAAGCTTCTTTCCAGTTTTGAACGGAAGATATTTCGTTTTCCACCATAGCCCTCTAGGGGCCTCCAAATATCCCTTTGCCAATTCCACAAGAACAGCCTTAGCGAAAGGCTTCTTGAAGGGAAAGATGTAACTCTGTGAGATGAATTAACAGAACACAGAGCAGTTTCTCAGAAATCTTCTTTCCAGTTTTGAACGGAAGATATTTCCTTTTTCACCATAGCCCTCTATGGGTTTCCAAATATCCCTTTCCCAATTCCACAAGAACAGCCTTAGCGAAAGGCTTCTTGTAGGGAAAGATGTAACTCTGTCAGACGAATTAACAGAACACAGAGCAGTTTCTCAGAAAGCTTCTTTCCAGTTTTGAACGGAAGATATTTCCTTTTTGACCATAGACCTCTATGGGCTTCCAAATATCCCCTTGCCAATTCCACAAGAACAGCCTTAGAGAAAGGCTTCTTGAACGGAAAGATGTAACTCTGTGAGATATATTCACAGAACACAGAGCAGTTTCTCAGAAAGCTTCTTTCCAGTTTTGATCGGAAGATATTTCCTTTTTACCATAGCCCTCTATGGGCTTCCAAATATCCCTTTGCCAATTCCACAAGAACAGCCTTAGCGAAAGGCTTCTTGAAGGGAAAGATGTAACTCTGTGAGACGAATTAACAGAACACAGAGCAGTTTCTCAGAAAGCTTCTTTCCAGTTTTGAACGGAAGATATTTCCTTTTCACCATAGCCCCTATGGGCTTCCAAATATCCTTTGCCAATTCCACAAGAACAGCCTTAGCGAAAGGCTTCTTGAAGGGAAAGATGTAACTCTGTGAGATGAATTAACAGAACACAGAGCCGTTTCTCAGAAAGCTTCTTTCCAATTTTGAACGGAAGATATTTCCTTTTTCACCACAGCCCTCTAAGGGCTTCCAAATATCCCTTTGCCAATTCCACAAGAACAGCCTTAGCGAAGGCTTCTTGAAGGGAAAGATGTAACTCTGTGAGATGAATTAACAGAACACAGAGCCGTTTCTCAGAAAGCTTTTTCCAGTTTTGAACGGAAGATATTTCCTTTTCACCATAGCCCCTATGGGCTTCCAAATATCCCTTTGCCAATTCCACAAGAACAGCCTTAGCGAAAGGCTTCTTGAAGGGAAAGATGTAACTCTGTGAGAGGAATTAACAGAACACAGAGCAGTTTCTCAGAAAGCTTCTTTCCAGTTTTGAACGGAAGATATTTCCTTTTCCACCATAGTCCTCTATGGGCTACCAAATATCCTTTGCCAATTCCACAAGAACAGCCTTAGCGAAAGGCTTCTTGAAGGGAAAGATGTAACTCTGTGAGATGATTTAACAGAACACAGAGCAGTTTCTCAGAAAGCTTTTTCCAGTTTTGAGCGGAAGATATTTCCTTTTTCACCATAGCCCTCTATGGGCTTCCAAATATCCTTTGCCAATTCCACAAGAACAGCCTTAGCGAAGGCTTCTTGAAGGGAAAGATGTAACTCTGTGAGATGAATTAACAGAACACAGAGCAGTTTCTCAGAAAGCTTCTTTCCAGTTTTGAACGGAAGATATTTCCTTTTTCACCATAGCCCTCTAGGGGCCTCCAAATATCCCTTTGCCAATTCCACAAGAACAGCCTTAGCGAAAGGCTTCTTGAAGGGAAAGATGTAACTCTGTGAGATGAATTAACAGAACACAGAGCAGTTTCTCAGAAAGCTTCTTTCCAGTTTTGAACGGAAGATATTTCCTTTTTCACCATAGCCCTCTATGGGCTTCCAAATATCCTTTGCCAATTCCACAAGAACAGCCTTAGCGAAAGGCTTCTTGAAGGAAAGATGTAACTCTGTGAGATGAATTAACAGAACACAGAGCAGTTTCTCAGAAAGCTTTTTCCAGTTTTGAACGGAAGATATTTCCTTTTTCACCATAGCCTCTATGGGCTTCCAAATATCCTTTGCCAATTCCACAAGAACAGCCTTAGGGAAAGGCTTCTTGAAGGAAAGATGTAACTCTGTGAGATGAATTAACAGAACACAGAGCAGTTTCTCAGAAAGCTTTTTCCAGTTTTGAACGGAAGATATTTCCTTTTTCACCATAGCCCTCTATGGGCTTCCAAATATCCTTGCCAATTCCACAAGAACAGCCTTAGGAAAGGCTTCTTGAACGGAAAGATGTAACTCTGTGAGAGAATTAACAGAACACAGAGCAGTTTCTCAGAAAGCTTCTTTCCAGTTTTGAACGGAAGATATTTCCTTTTGACCATAGACCTCTATGGGCTTCCAAATATCCCCTTGCCAATTCCACAAGAACAGCCTTAGAGAAAGGCTTCTTGAACGGAAAGATGTAACTCTGTGAGATATATTCACAGAACACAGAGCAGTTTCTCAGAAAGCTTCTTTCCAGTTTTGAACGGAAGATATTTTTTCACCATAGCCTCTATGGGCTTCCAAATATCCCTTTGCCAATTCCACAAGAACAGCCTTAGCGAAAGGATTCTTGAAGGGAAAGATGTAACTCTGTGAGACGAATTAACAGAACACAGAGCAGTTTCTCAGAAAGCTTCTTTCCAGTTTTGAACGAAGATATTTCCTTTTCACCATAGCCCTCTATGGGCATCCAAATATCCTTTGCCAATTCCACAAGAACAGCCTTAGCGAAAGGCTTCTTGAAGGGAAAGATGTAACTCTGTGAGATGAATTAACAGAACACAGAGCAGTTTCTCAGAAAGCTTCTTTCCAATTTTGAACGGAAGATATTTCCTTGTTCACCATAGCCCTATGGGCTTCCAAATATCCTTTGCCAATTCCACAAGAACAGCCTTAGCGAAAGGCTTCTTGAAGGGAAAGATGTAACTCTGTGAGATGAATTAACAGAACACAGAGCAGTTTCTCAGAAAGCTTCTTTCCAGTTTTGAACGGAAGATATTTCCTTTTTCACCGTAGCCCTCTATGGGTTTCCAAATATCCCTTTCCCAATTCCACAAGAACAGCCTTAGCGAAAGGCTTCTTGTAGGGAAAGATGTAACTCTGTGAGACGAATTAACAGAACACAGAGCAGTTTCTCAGAAATCTTCTTTCCAGTTTTGAAAGGAAGATATTTCTTTTTCCACCTTAGCCCTCTATGGGCATCCAAATATCCCTTTGCCAATTCCACAAGAACAGCCTTAGCGAAAGGCTTCTTGAAGGGAAAGATGTAACTCTGTGGGATGAATTAACAGAACACAGAGCAGTTTCTCAGAAAGCTTTTTTCCAGTTTTGAACGGAGGATATTTCCTTTTTCACCATAGCACCCTATGGGCTTCCAAATATCCGTTTGCCAATTCCACAAGAACAGCCTTAGCGAAAGGCTTCTTGAAGGGAAAGATGTACCTCTGTGAGATATATTCACAGAACACAGAACAGTTTCTCAGAAAGCTTCTTTCCAGTTTTGAACGGAAGATATTTCCTTTTTCACCATAGCCCTCTATGGGCTTCCAAATATCCCTTTGCCAATTCCACAAGAACAGCCTTAGCGAAAGGATTCTTGAAGGGAAAGATGTAACACTGTGAGACGAATTAACAGAACACAGAGCAGTTTCTCAGAAAGCTTCTTTCCAGTTTTGAACGGAAGATACTTCGTTTTCCACCATAGCCCTCTATGGGCATCCAAATATCCCTTTGCCAATTCCACAAGAACAGCCTTAGCGAAAGGCTTCTTGAAGGGAAAGATGTAACTCTGTGAGATGAATTAACAGAACACAGAGCAGTTTCTAAGAAAGCTTCTTTCTAATTTTGAACGGAAGATATTTCCTTTTTCACCATAGCTCTCTATGGGCTTCCAAATATCCCTTTGCCAATTCCACAAGAACAGCCTTAGAGAAAGGCTTCTTGGAGGGAAAGATGTAACTCTGTGAGATGAATTAACAGAACACAGAGCAGTTTCTCAGAAAGCTTCTTTCCAGTTTTGAACGGAAAATATTTCCTTTTTCACCGTAGCAATCTATGGGCTTCCAAATATCCCTTTGCCAATTCCACAAGAACAGCCTTAGCGAAAGGCTTCTTGAAGGGAAAGATGTAACTCTGTGAGACGAATTAACAGAACACAGATCTGTTTCTCAGAAAGCTTCTTTCCAGTTTTGAACGGAAGATATTTCGTTTTCCACCATAGCCCTCTAGGGGCCTCCAAATATCCCTTTGCCAATTCCACAAGAACAGCCTTAGCGAAAGGATTCTTGAAGGGAAAGATGTAACTCTGTGAGATGAATTAACAGAACACAGAGCAGTTTCTCAGAAATCTTCTTTCCAGTTTTGAACGGAAGATATTTCCTTTTTCACCATAGCCCTCTATGGGCTTCCAAATATCCCTTTGCCAATTCCACAAGAACAGCCTTAGCGAAAGGCTTCTTGAAGGGAAAGATGTAACTCTGTGAGATGAATTAACAGAACACAGAGCAGTTTCTCAGAAAGCTTTTTCCAGTTTTGAACGGAAGATATTTCCTTTTTCACCATAGCCCTCTATGGGCTTCCAAATATCCCTTTGCCAATTCCACAAGAACAGCCTTAGCGAAAGGCTTCTTGAAGGAAAGATGTACCTCTGTGAGATGAATTAACAGAACACAGAGCAGTTTCTCAGAAAGCTTCTTTCCAGTTTTGAACGGAAGATATTTCGTTTTCCACCATAGCCCTCTATGGGCATCCAAATATCCCTTTGCCAATTCCACAAGAACAGCCTTAGTGAAAGGCTTCTTGAAGGGAAAGATGTAACTCTGTGAGATGAATTAACAGAACACAGAGCAGTTTCTCAGAAATCTTCTTTCCAGTTTTGAACGGAAGATATTTCCTTTTTCACCATAGCCCTCTATGGGCTTCCAAATATCCCTTTGCCAATTCCACAAGAACAGCCTTAGCGAAAGGCTTCTTGAAGGAAAGATGTAACTCTGTGAGATGAATTAACAGAACACAGAGCAGTTTCTCAGAAAGCTTTTTCCAGTTTTGAACGGAAGATATTTCTTTTCACCATAGCCCTCTATGGGCTTCCAAATATCCTTTGCCAATTCCACAAGAACAGCCTTAGCGAAAGGCTTCTTGAAGGAAAGATGTACCTCTGTGAGATGAATTAACAGAACACAGAGCAGTTTCTCAGAAAGCTTCTTTCCAGTTTTGAACGGAAGATATTTCCTTTTTCACCATAGCCCTCTATGGGCTTCCAAATATCCCTTTGCCATTCCACAAGAACAGCCTTAGCGAAAGGCTTCTTGAAGCGAAAGATGTAACTCTGGGAGATGAATTACCAGAACACAGAGCAGTTTCTCAGAAATCTTTCCAGTTTTGAACGGAAGATATTTCCTTTTTCACCATAGCCCTCTAAGGGCTTCCAAATATCCCTTTGCCAATTCCACAAGAACAGCCTTAGCGAAAGGCTTCTTGAAGGAAAGATGTAACTCTGTGAGATGAATTAACAGAACACAGAGCAGTTTCTCAGAAAGCTTCTTTCCAGTTTTGAACGGAAGATATTTTTCACCATAGCCTCTATGGGCTTCCAAATATCCCTTTGCCAATTCCACAAGAACAGCCTTAGCGAAAGGCTTTTGAAGGAAAGATGTAACTCTGTGAGATGAATTAACAGAACACAGAGCAGTTTCTCAGAAAGCTTTTTCCAGTTTTGAACGGAAGATATTTCCTTTTACCATAGCCCTCTATGGGCTTCCAAATATCCCTTGCTAATTCCACAAGAACAGCCTTAGCGAAAGGCTTTTGAAGGGAAAGATGTAACTCTGTGAGACGAATTAACAGAACACAGAGCAGTTTCTCAGAAAGCTTCTTTCCAGTTTTGAACGGAAGATATTTCCTTTTCCACCATAGCCCTCTATGGGCATCCAAATATCCCTTTGCTAATTCCACAAGAACAGCCTTAGCGAAAGGCTTCTGAAGGAAAGATGTAACTCTGTGAGATGAATTAACAGAACACAGAGCAGTTTCTCAGAAAGCTTTTTCCAGTTTTGAACGGAAGATATTTCCTTTTTCACCATAGCCCTCTATGGGCTTCCAAATATCCTTGCCAATTCCACAAGAACAGCCTTAGAGAAAGGCTTTTGAAGGAAAGATGTAACTCTGTGAGACGAATTAACAGAACACAGAGCAGTTTCTCAGAAAGCTTCTTTCCAGTTTTGAACGGAAGATATTTCTTTTCACCATAGCCCTCTATGGGCTTCCAAATATCCCTTTGCTAATTCCACAAGAACAGCCTTAGCGAAAGGCTTCTTGAAGGGAAAGATGTAACTCTGTGAGACGAATTAACAGAACACAGAGCAGTTTCTCAGAAAGCTTCTTTCCAGTTTTGAACGGAAGATATTTCTTTTCACCATAGCCCTCTATGGGCTTCCAAATATCCCTTTGCTAATTCCACAAGAACAGCCTTAGCAAAGGCTTCTTGAAGGGAAAGATGTAACCTGTGAGATGAATTAACAGAACACAGAGCAGTTTCTCAGAAATCTTCTTTCCAGTTTTGAACGGAAGATATTTCCTTTTTCACCATAGCCCTCTATGGGCTTCCAAATATCCCTTGCCAATTCCACAAGAACAGCCTTAGGGAAAGGCTTTTGAAGGGAAAGATGTAACTCTGTGAGATGAATTAACAGAACACAGAGCAGTTTCTCAGAAAGCTTCTTTCCAGTTTTGAACGGAAGATATTTTTCACCATAGACCTCTATGGGCTTCCAAATATCCCTTGCCAATTCCACAAGAACAGCCTTAGCGAAAGGCTTCTGAAGGAAAGATGTAACCTGTGAGATGAATTAACAGAACACAGAGCAGTTTCTCAGAAAGCTTCTTTCCAGTTTTGAACGGAAGATATTTCCTTTTTCACCATAGCCCTCTATGGGCTTCCAAATATCCCTTTGCCATTCCACAAGAACAGCCTTAGAGAAAGGCTTTTGAAGGAAAGATGTAACTCTGTGAGACGAATTAACAGAACACAGAGCAGTTTCTCAGAAAGCTTCTTTCCAGTTTTGAACGGAAGATATTTCCTTTTTCACCATAGACCTCTATGGGCTTCCAAATATCCTTTGCCAATTCCACAAGAACAGCCTTAGAGAAAGGCTTCTTGAAGGAAAGATGTAACTCTGTGAGACGAATTAACAGAACACAGAGCAGTTTCTCAGAAAGCTTCTTTCCAGTTTTGAACGGAAGATATTTCCTTTTCACCATAGCCCTCTATGGGCTTCCAAATATCCTTTGCCAATTCCACAAGAACAGCCTTAGCGAAGGCTTCTTGAAGGGAAAGATGTAACTCTGTGAGACGAATTAACAGAACACAGAGCAGTTTCTCAAGCTTCTTTCCAGTTTTGAACGGAAGATATTTCCTTTTCCACCATAGCCCTCTATGGGCATCCAAATATCCCTTTGCCAATTCCACAAGAACAGCCTTAGCGAAAGGCTTCTTGAAGGAAAGATGTAACTCTGTGAGATTAATTAACAGAACACAGAGCAGTTTCTCAGAAACCTTCTTTCCAGTTTTGAACGAAGATATTTCCTTTTCACCATAGCCCTCTATGGGCTTCCAAATATCCTTTCCCAATTCCACAAGAACAGCCTTAGCGAAAGGCTTCTTGAAGGAAAGATGTAACTCTGTGAGATGAATTAACAGAACACAGAGCAGTTTCTCAGAAATCTTCTTTCCAGTTTTGAACGAAGATATTTCCTTTTCACCATAGCCCTCTATGGCTTCCAAATATCCCTTTGCCAATTCCACAAGAACAGCCTTAGCGAAAGGCTTTTGAAGGAAAGATGTAACTCTGTGAGATGAATTAACAGAACACAGAGCAGTTTCTCAGAAAGCTTCTTTCCAATTTTGAACGGAAGATATTTCCTTTTCACCATAGCCCTCTATGGGCTTCCAAATATCCTTTGCCAATTCCACAAGAACAGCCTTAGCGAAGGCTTCTTGAAGGAAAGATGTAACTCTGTGAGATGAATTAACAGAACACAGAGTAGTTTCTCAGAAATCTTTCCAGTTTTGAACGGAAGATATTTCCTTTTTCACCATAGCCCTCTATGGGCTTCCAAATATCCCTTTGCCAATTCCACAAGAACAGCCTTAGCGAAAGGCTTCTTGAAGGGAAAGATGTAACTCTGTGAGATGAATTAACAGAACACAGAGCAGTTTCTCAGAAAGCTTCTTTCCAGTTTTGAACGGAAGATATTTCCTTTTCCACCATAGTCCTCTATGGGCTACCAAATATCCCTTTGCCAATTCCACAAGAACAGCCTTAGCGAAAGGCTTCTTGAAGGGAAAGATGTAACTCTGTGAGATGAATTAACAGAACACAGAGCAGTTTCTCAGAAAGCTTCTTTCCATTTTGAACGGAAGATATTTCCTTTTTCACCATAGCCCTCTATGGGCTTCCAAATATCCCTTTGCCAATTCCACAAGAACAGCCTTAGCGAACGGCTTCCTGAAGGGAAAGATGTAACTCTGTGAGACGAATTAACAGAACACAGAGCAGTTTCTCAGAAAGCTTCTTTCCAGTTTTGAACGGAAGATATTTCCTTTTCCACCATAGTCCTCTATGGGCTTCCAAATATCCTTTGCCAATTCCACAAGAACAGCCTTAGCGAAGGCTTCTTGAACGGAAAGATGTAACTCTGTGAGATGAATTAACAGAACACAGAGCAGTTTCTCAGAAAGCTTTTTCCAGTTTTGAGCGGAAGATATTTCCTTTTCACCATAGCCCTCTATGGGCTTCCAAATATCCTTTGCCAATTCCACAAGAACAGCCTTAGGGAAAGGCTTCTTGAAGGAAAGATGTAACTCTGTGAGACGGATTAACAGAACACAGAGCAGTTTCTCAGAAACTTCTTTCCAGTTTTGAACGGAAGATATTTCCTTTTGACCATAGACCTCTATGGGCTTCCAAATATCCTTTGCCAATTCCACAAGAACAGCCTTAGCGAAGGCTTCTTGAAGGAAAGATGTAACTCTGTGAGATGAATTAACAGAACACAGAGCAGTTTCTCAGAAAGCTTCTTTCCAGTTTTGAACGGAAGATATTTCCTTTTCACCATAGCCCTCTATGGGCTTCCAAATATCCTTTGCCAATTCCACAAGAACAGCCTTAGCGAAAGGCTTCTTGAAGGAAAGATGTAACTCTGTGAGATGAATTAACAGAACACAGAGCAGTTTCTCAGAAAGCTTCTTTCCAGTTTTGAACGGAAGATATTTCCTTTTCACCATAGCCCTCTATGGGCTTCCAAATATCCCTTTGCCAATTCCACAAGAACAGCCTTAGCGAAAGGCTTCTTGAAGGGAAAGATGTAACTCTGTGAGATGAATTAACAGAACACAGAGCAGTTTCTCAGAAAGCTTCTTTCCAGTTTTGAACGGAAGATATTTCCTTTTCACCATAGCCCTCTATGGGCTTCCAAATATCCCTTTGCCAATTCCACAAGAACAGCCTTAGCGAAAGGCTTCTTGAAGGGAAAGATGTAACTCTGTGAGATATATTCACAGAACACAGAGCAGTTTCTCAGAAAGCTTCTTTCCAGTTTTGAACGGAAGATATTTCCTTTTTCACCATAGCCCTCTATGGGCTTCCAAATATCCTTTGCCAATTCCACAAGAACAGCCTTAGAAAGGCTTTGAAGGAAAGATGTAACTCTGTGAGACGAATTAACAGAACACAGAGCAGTTTCTCAGAAAGCTTCTTTCCAGTTTTGAACGGAAGATATTTCTTTTCCACCATAGCCCTCTATGGGCATCCAAATATCCCTTTGCCAATTCCACAAGAACAGCCTTAGCGAATGGCTTCTTGAAGCGAAAGATGTAACTCTGTGAGATGAATTAACAGAACACAGAGCAGTTTCTCAGAAAGCTTCTTTCCAATTTTGAACGGAAGATATTTCCTTTTCACCATAGCCTCTATGGGCTTCCAAATATCCTTTGCTAATTCCACAAGAACAGCCTTAGAGAAAGGCTTCTTGAAGGAAAGATGTAACTCTGTGAGATGAATTAACAGAACACAGAGCAGTTTCTCAGAAAGCTTCTTTCCAGTTTTGAACGGAAGATATTTCTTTTTCACCATAGCCCTCTATGGGCTTCCAAATATCCCTTTGCCAATTCCACAAGAACAGCCTTAGCGAAAGGCTTCTTGAAGGGAAAGATGTAACTCTGTGAGACGAATTAACAGAACACAGAGCAGTTTCTCAGAAAGCTTCTTTCCAGTTTTGAACGGAAGATATTTCCTTTTCACCATAGCCCTCTAGGGGCCTCCAAATATCCCTTTGCCAATTCCACAAGAACAGCCTTAGCGAAAGGCTTCTTGAAGGGAAAGATGTAACTCTGTGAGATGAATTAACAGAACACAGAGCAGTTTCTCAGAAACTTCTTTCCAGTTTTGAACGGAAGATATTTCCTTTTCCACCATAGCCCTCTAGGGGCCTCCAAATATCCCTTTGCCAATTCCACAAGAACAGCCTTAGCGAAAGGCTTCTTGAAGGGAAAGATGTAACTCTGTGAGATGAATTAACAGAACACAGAGCAGTTTCTCAGAAATCTTCTTTCCAGTTTTCAACGGAAGATATTTCTTTTTCACAATAGCCCTCTATGGGCTTCCAAATATCCCTTTGCCAATTCCACAAGAACAGCCTTAGCGAAAGGCTTCTTGAAGGGAAAGATGTAACTCTGTGAGATGAATTAACAGAACACAGAGCAGTTTCTCAGAAAGCTTTTTTCCAGTTTTGAACGGAAGATATTTCCTTTTTCACCATAGCCCTCTATGGGCTTCCAAATATCCCTCTGCCAATTCCACAAGAACAGCCTTAGCGAAAGGCTTTGAAGGAAAGATGTAACTCTGTGAGATGAATTAACAGAACACAGAGCAGTTTCTCAGAAAGCTTCTTTCCAGTTTTGAACGGAAGATATTTCCTTTTCACCATAGCCTCTATGGGCTTCCAAATATCCCTTGCCAATTCCACAAGAACAGCCTTAGCGAAAGGCTTCTTGAAGGAAAGATGTAACTCTGTGAGATGAATTAACAGAACACAGAGCAGTTTCTCAGAAATCTTTCCAGTTTTGAACGGAAGATATTTCCTTTTCACCATAGCCTCTATGGGCTTCCAAATATCCCTTGCCAATTCCACAAGAACAGCCTTAGCGAAAGGCTTGAAGGAAAGATGTAACTCTGTGAGATGAATTAACAGAACACAGAGCAGTTTCTCAGAAAGCTTCTTCCAGTTTTGAACGGAAGATATTTCCTTTTCACCATAGACCTCTATGGGCTTCCAAATATCCCTTTGCTAATTCCACAAGAACAGCCTTAGAGAAAGGCTTCTTGAAGGAAAGATGTAACTCTGTGAGACGAATTAACAGAACACAGAGCAGTTTCTCAGAAAGCTTCTTTCCAGTTTTGAACGGAAGATATTTCCTTTTCACCATAGCCCTCTATGGGCTTCCAAATATCCCTTTGCCAATTCCACAAGAACAGCCTTAGCGAAAGGCTTCTTGAAGGAAAGATGTAACTCTGTGAGACGAATTAACAGAACACAGATCTGTTTCTCAGAAAGCTTCTTTCCAGTTTTGAACGGAAGATATTTCCTTTTCACCATAGCCCTCTATGGGCATCCAAATATCCTTTGCCAATTCCACAAGAACAGCCTTAGCGAAAGGCTTCTTGAAGGAAAGATGTAACTCTGTGAGATGAATTAACAGAACACAGAGCAGTTTCTCAGAAATCTTCTTTCCAGTTTTGAACGGAAGATATTTCCTTTTTCACCATAGCCTCTATGGGCTTCCAAATATCCTTTGCCAATTCCACAAGAACAGCCTTAGCGAAAGGCTTCTTGAAGGAAAGATGTAACTCTGTGAGATGAATTAACAGAACACAGAGCAGTTTCTCAGAAATCTTCTTTCCAGTTTTGAGCGGAAGATATTTCCTTTTTCACCATAGCCTCTATGGGCTTCCAAATATCCTTTGCCAATTCCACAAGAACAGCCTTAGCGAAAGGCTTCTTGAAGGAAAGATGTAACTCTGTGAGATGAATTAACAGAACACAGAGCAGTTTCTCAGAAAGCTTCTTTCCAATTTTGAACGGAAGATATTTCCTTTTTCACCATAGCCCTCTATGGGCATCCAAATATCCTTGCCAATTCCACAAGAACAGCCTTAGCGAAGGCTTTTGAAGGGAAAGATGTAACTCTGTGAGATGAATTAACAGAACACAGAGCAGTTTCTCAGAAATCTTTCCAGTTTTGAACGGAAGATATTTCCTTTTTCACCATAGCCCTATGGGCTTCCAAATATCCTTTGCCAATTCCACAAGAACAGCCTTAGCGAAAGGCTTCTTGAAGGAAAGATGTAACTCTGTGAGATGAATTAACAGAACACAGAGCAGTTTCTCAGAAAGCTTTTTTCCAGTTTTGAACGGAAGATATTTCCTTTTCCACCATAGTCCTCTATGGGCTACCAAATATCCCTTTGCCAATTCCACAAGAACAGCCTTAGCGAAAGGCTTCTGAAGGAAAGATGTAACTCTGTGAGATGAATTAACAGAACACAGAGCAGTTTCTCAGAAAGCTTCTTTCCAGTTTTGAACGGAAGATATTTCTTTTTCACCATAGCCCTCTATGGGCTTCCAAATATCCTTTGCCAATTCCACAAGAACAGCCTTAGCGAAAGGCTTTTGAAGGAAAGATGTAACTCTGTGAGACGAATTAACAGAACACAGAGCAGTTTCTCAGAAAGCTTCTTTCCAGTTTTGAACGGAAGATATTTCCTTTTCCACCATAGCCCTCTAGGGGCCTCCAAATATCCCTTTGCCAATTCCACAAGAACAGCCTTAGCGAAAGGCTTCTTGAAGGGAAAGATGTAACTCTGTGAGATGAATTAAGAGAACACAGAGCAGTTTCTCAGAAAGCTTCTTTCCAGTTTTGAACGGAAGATATTTCCTTTTTCACCATAGCCCTCTAAGGGCTTCCAAATATCATCTTGCCAATTCCACAAGAACAGCCTTAGAGAAAGGCTTCTTGAAGGGAAAGATGTAACTCTGTGAGATGAATTAACAGAACACAGAGCAGTTTCTCAGAAAGCTTCTTTCCAGTTTTGAACGGAAGATATTTCCTTTTTCACCATAGCCCTCTATGGGCTTCCAAATATCCCTTTGCCAATTCCACAAGAACAGCCTTAGCGAAAGGCTTCTTGAAGGGAAAGATGTAACTCTGTGAGATGAATTAAGAGAACACAGAGCAGTTTCTCAGAAAGCTTCTTTCCAGTTTTGAACGGAAGATATTTCCTTTTCACCATAGCCCTCTAAGGGCTTCCAAATATCCTTTGCTAATTCCACAAGAACAGCCTTAGTGAAAGGCTTCTTGAAGGGAAAGATGTAACTCTGTGAGATGAATTAACAGAACACAGAGCAGTTTCTCAGAAAGCTTCTTTCCAGTTTTGAACGGAAGATATTTCCTTTTTCACCATAGCCCTCTATGGGCTTCCAAATATCCCTTTGCCAATTCCACAAGAACAGCCTTAGCGAAAGGCTTCTTGAAGGAAAGATGTAACTCTGTGAGATGAATTAACAGAACACAGAGCAGTTTCTCAGAAATCTTTCCAGTTTTGAACGGAAGATATTTTTTCACCATAGCCTCTAAGGGCTTCCAAATATCCTTTGCTAATTCCACAAGAACAGCCTTAGCGAAAGGCTTTTGAAGGGAAAGATGTAACTCTGTGAGATGAATTAACAGAACACAGAGCAGTTTCTCAGAAAGCTTTTTCCAGTTTTGAACGGAAGATATTTCCTTTTTCACCATAGCCCTCTATGGGCTTCCAAATATCCCTTGCCAATTCCACAAGAACAGCCTTAGCGAAAGGCTTCTTGAAGGGAAAGATGTAACTCTGTGAGACGAATTAACAGAACACAGAGCAGTTTCTCAGAAAGCTTCTTTCCAGTTTTGAACGGAAGATATTTCCTTTTTACCATAGCCCTCTATGGGCTTCCAAATATCCTTTGCCAATTCCACAAGAACAGCCTTAGCGAAAGGCTTCCTGAAGGAAAGATGTAACTCTGTGAGATGAATTAAGAGAACACAGAGCAGTTTCTCAGAAAGCTTCTTTCCAGTTTTGAACGGAAGATATTTCCTTTTTCACCATAGACCTCTATGGGCTTCCAAATATCCCTTGCCAATTCCACAAGAACAGCCTTAGAGAAAGGCTTCTTGAAGGGAAAGATGTAACCTGTGAGATGAATTAACAGAACACAGAGCAGTTTCTCAGAAAGCTTCTTTCCAGTTTTGAACGGAAGATATTTCCTTTTTCACCATAGTCCTCTATGGGCTTCCAAATATCCCTTGCCAATTCCACAAGAACAATGTGAGCGAAAGGCTTCTTGAAGGAAAGATGTAACTGTGAGATGAATTAAGAGAACACAGAGCAGTTTCTCAGAAAGCTTCTTTCCAGTTTTGAACGGAAGATATTTCTTTTCACCATAGCCCTCTAAGGGCTTCCAAATATCCCTTTGCCAATTCCACAAGAACAGCCTTAGCGAAAGGCTTCTGAAGGAAAGATGTAACTCTGTGAGATGAATTAACAGAACACAGAGCAGTTTCTCAGAAAGCTTCTTTCCAGTTTTGAACGGAAGATATTTTTTCACCATAGCCCCTATGGGCTTCCAAATATCCTTTGCCAATTCCACAAGAACAGCCTTAGCAAAGGCTTCTTGAAGGAAAGATGTAACTCTGTGAGACGAATTAACAGAACACAGAGCAGTTTCTCAGAAAGCTTCTTTCCAGTTTTGAACGGAAGATATTTTTTTTCACCATAGCCTCTATGGGCTTCCAAATATCCCTTGCCAATTCCACAAGAACAGCCTTAGTGAAAGGCTTCTTGAAGGAAAGATGTAACTCTGTGAGATGAATTAACAGAACACAGAGCAGTTTCTCAGAAAGCTTCTTTCCAGTTTTGAACGGAAGATATTTTTTTTCACCATAGCCCTCTAGGGCTTCCAAATATCCTTTGCCAATTCCACAAGAACAGCCTTAGCGAAAGGCTTCTTGAAGCTTAAAGATGTAACTCTGTGAGATGAATTAAGAGAACACAGAGCAGTTTCTCAGAAAGCTTTTTCCAGTTTTGAACGGAAGATATTTCCTTTTGACCATAGACCTCTATGGGCTTCCAAATATCCCTTGCTAATTCCACAAGAACAGCCTTAGAGAAAGGCTTCTTGAAGGGAAAGATGTAACTCTGTGAGACGAATTAACAGAACACAGAGCAGTTTCTCAGAAAGCTTTTTCCAGTTTTGAACGGAAGATATTTCTTTTCACCATAGCCTCTATGGGCTTCCAAATATCCTTTGCCAATTCCACAAGAACAGCCTTAGCGAAAGGCTTCTTGAAGGGAAAGATGTAACCTGTGAGATGAATTAACAGAACACAGAGCAGTTTCTCAGAAAGCTTTTTCCAGTTTTGAACGGAAGATATTTCCTTTTTCACCATAGCCCTCTAAGGGCTTCCAAATATCCTTGCCAATTCCACAAGAACAGCCTTAGCGAAAGGCTTTTGAAGGAAAGATGTAACTCTGTGAGATATATTCACAGAACACAGAGCAGTTTCTCAGAAAGCTTCTTTCCAGTTTTGAACGAAGATATTTCCTTTTTCACCATAGCCCTATGGGCTTCCAAATATCCTTGCCAATTCCACAAGAACAGCCTTAGCGAAGGCTTCTTGAAGGGAAAGATGTAACTCTGTGAGACGAATTAACAGAACACAGAGCAGTTTCTCAGAAAGCTTTTTCCAGTTTTGAACGGAAGATATTTCCTTTTCACCATAGCCCTCTAAGGGCTTCCAAATATCCCTTTGCCAATTCCACAAGAACAGCCTTAGCGAAGGCTTCTTGAAGGAAAGATGTAACTCTGTGAGATATATTCACAGAACACAGAGCAGTTTCAGAAAGCTTCTTTCCAGTTTTGAACGGAAGATATTTCCTTTTCACCATAGCCTCTATGGGCTTCCAAATATCCTTTGCCAATTCCACAAGAACAGCCTTAGCGAAGGCTTCTTGAAGGAAAGATGTAACTCTGTGAGACGAATTAACAGAACACAGAGCAGTTTCTCAGAAAGCTTCTTTCCAGTTTTGAACGGAAGATATTTCCTTTTCCACCATAGCCCTCTATGGGCTTCCAAATATCCCTTTGCCAATTCCACAAGAACAGCCTTAGCGAAAGGCTTTTGAAGGGAAAGATGTAACTCTGTGAGATGAATTAACAGAACACAGAGCAGTTTCTCAGAAAGCTTCTTTCCAGTTTTGAAGCGGAAGATATTTCCTTTTCACCATAGCCCTCTATGGGCTTCCAAATATCCCTTTGCCAATTCCACAAGAACAGCCTTAGCGAAAGGCTTCTTGAAGGAAAGATGTAACTCTGTGAGATGAATTAACAGAACACAGAGCAGTTTCAGAAAGCTTCTTTCCAGTTTTGAACGAAGATATTTCCTTTTCACCATAGCCCTCTATGGGCTTCCAAATATCCCTTTGCCAATTCCACAAGAACAGCCTTAGCGAAAGGCTTCTTGAAGGGAAAGATGTAACTCTGTGAGATGAATTAACAGAACACAGAGCAGTTTCTCAGAAAGCTTCTTTCCAGTTTTGAACGGAAGATATTTCCTTTTCACCATAGCCCTCTATGGGCTTCCAAATATCCTTTGCCAATTCCACAAGAACAGCCTTAGCGAAGGCTTCTTGAAGGGAAAGATGTAACTCTGTGAGATGAATTAACAGAACACAGAGCAGTTTCTCAGAAATCTTTCCAGTTTTGAACGGAAGATATTTCCTTTTTCACCATAGCCCTCTAAGGGCTTCCAAATATCCCTTTGCCAATTCCACAAGAACAGCCTTAGCGAAAGGCTTCTTGAAGGGAAAGATGTAACTCTGTGAGATGAATTAAGAGAACACAGAGCAGTTTCTCAGAAAGCTTCTTTCCAGTTTTGAACGGAAGATATTTCCTTTTTGACCATAGACCTCTATGGGCTTCCAAATATCCCCTTGCCAATTCCACAAGAACAGCCTTAGAGAAAGGCTTCTTGAACGGAAAGATGTAACTCTGTGAGACGAATTAACAGAACACAGAGCAGTTTCTCAGAAAGCTTCTTTCCAGTTATGAACGGAAGATATTTCTTTTTCACCATAGCCCTCTAAGGGCTTCCAAATATCCCTTTGCCAATTCCACAAGAACAGCCTTAGCGAAAGGCTTCTTGAAGGGAAAGATGTAACTCTGTGAGATGAATTAACAGAACACAGAGCAGTTTCTCAGAAAGCTTGTTTCCAGTTTTGAACGGAAGATATTTCCTTTTTACGATAGCCCTCTATGGGCTTCCAAATATAACTTTGCCAATTCCACAAGAACAGCCTTAGCGAAAGGCTTCTTGAAGGGAAAGATGTAACTCTGTGAGATATATTCACAGAACACAGAGCAGTTTCTCAGAAAGCTTCTTTCCAGTTTTGAACGGAAGATATTTCCTTTTACCATAGCCCTCTATGGGCTTCCAAATATCCTTTGCCAATTCCACAAGAACAGCCTTAGCGAAAGGCTTCTTGAAGGAAAGATGTAACTCTGTGAGACGAATTAACAGAACACAGAGCAGTTTCTCAGAAAGCTTTTTCCAGTTTTGAACGGAAGATATTTTTTCACCATAGCCCTCTATGGGCATCCAAATATCCTTTGCCAATTCCACAAGAACAGCCTTAGCGAAAGGCTTCTTGAAGGAAAGATGTAACTCTGTGAGATGAATTAACAGAACACAGAGCAGTTTCTCAGAAAGCTTCTTTCCAGTTTTGAACGGAAGATATTTCCTTTTCACCATAGCCCTCTATGGGCTTCCAAATATCCTTGCCAATTCCACAAGAACAGCCTTAGCGAAAGGCTTCTTGAAGGGAAAGATGTAACTCTGTGAGATGAATTAACAGAACACAGAGCAGTTTCTCAGAAAGCTTCTTTCCAGTTTTGAAAGGAAGATATTTCCTTTTCCACCATAGCCCTCTATGGGCTTCCAAATATCCCTTTGCCAATTCCACAAGAACAGCCTTAGCGAAAGGCTTCTGAAGGAAAGATGTAACTCTGTGAGATGAATTAAGAGAACACAGAGCAGTTTCTCAGAAAGCTTCTTTCCAGTTTTGAACGGAAGATATTTCCTTTTTCACCATAGCCCTCTATGGGCTTCCAAATATCCCTTTGCCAATTCCACAAGAACAGCCTTAGAGAAAGGCTTCTTGAAGGGAAAGATGTAACTCTGTGAGAGAATTAACAGAACACAGAGCAGTTTCTCAGAAAGCTTCTTTCCAGTTTTGAGCGGAAGATATTTCCTTTTCACCATAGCCCTCTATGGGCTTCCAAATATCCTTGCCAATTCCACAAGAACAGCCTTAGCGAAAGGCTTCTTGAAGGAAAGATGTAACTCTGTGAGATGAATTAACAGAACACAGAGCAGTTTCTCAGAAAGCTTCTTTCCAGTTTTGAACGGAAGATATTTCCTTTTCCACCATAGCCCTCTATGGGCTTCCAAATATCCCTTTGCCAATTCCACAAGAACAGCCTTAGCGAAAGGCTTCTTGAAGGGAAAGATGTAACTCTGTGAGATGAATTAACAGAACACAGAGCAGTTTCTCAGAAAGCTTCTTTCCAGTTTTGAACGGAAGATATTTCCTTTTCCACCATAGCCCTCTATGGGTTCCAAATATCCCTTTGCCAATTCCACAAGAACAGCCTTAGCGAAAGGCTTCTTGAAGGAAAGATGTAACTCTGTGAGACGAATTAACAGAACACAGAGCAGTTTCTCAGAAAGCTTCTTTCCAGTTTTGAACGGAAGATATTTCCTTTTCACCATAGCCCTCTATGGGCATCCAAATATCCTTTGCTAATTCCACAAGAACAGCCTTAGCGAAAGGCTTCTTGAAGGAAAGATGTAACTCTGTGAGATGAATTAACAGAACACAGAGCAGTTTCTCAGAAAGCTTCTTTCCAGTTTTGAACGGAAGATATTTCCTTTTCACCATAGCCTCTATGGGCTTCCAAATATCCCTTTGCCAATTCCACAAGAACAGCCTTAGCGAAAGGCTTCTTGAAGGGAAAGATGTAACTCTGTGAGATGAATTAACAGAACACAGAGCAGTTTCTCAGAAAGCTTCTTTCCAGTTTTGAACGGAAGATATTTCCTTTTTGACCATAGACCTCTATGGGCTTCCAAATATCCCCTTGCCAATTCCACAAGAACAGCCTTAGAGAAAGGCTTCTTGAAGGGAAAGATGTAACTCTGTGAGACGAATTAACAGAACACAGAGCAGTTTCTCAGAAAGCTTCTTTCCAGTTTTGAACGGAAGATATTTCTTTTTCCACCATAGCCCTCTATGGGCATCCAAATATCCCTTTGCCAATTCCACAAGAACAGCCTTAGCGAAAGGCTTCTTGAAGGGAAAGATGTAACTCTGTGAGATGAATTAACAGAACACAGAGCAGTTTCTCAGAAAGCTTCTTTCCAGTTTTGAACGGAAGATATTTCCTTTTCACCATAGCTCTATGGGCTTCCAAATATCCTTGCCAATTCCACAAGAACAGCCTTAGAGAAAGGCTTCTTGAAGGGAAAGATGTAACTCTGTGAGACGAATTAACAGAACACAGAGCTGTTTCTCAGAAAGCTTCTTTCCAGTTTTGAACGGAAGATATTTCCTTTTACCATAGCCCTCTATGGGCTTCCAAATATCCCTTTGCCAATTCCAGAAGAACAGCCTTAGCGAAAGGATTCTTGAAGGGAAAGATGTAACTCTGTGAGACGAATTAACAGAACACAGAGCAGTTTCTCAGAAAGCTTTTATCCAGTTTTGAACGGAAGATACTTCGTTTTCCACCATTGCCCTCTATGGGCATCCAAATATCCCTTTGCCAATTCCACAAGAACAGCCTTAACGAAAGGCTTCTTGAAGGGAAAGATGTAACTCTGTGAGATCAATTAACAGAACACAGAGCAGTTTCTCAGAAAGCTTCTTTCCAATTTTGAACGGAAGATATTTCCTTTTTCACCATAGCTCTATGGGCTTCCAAATATCCTTTGCCAATTCCACAAGAACAGCCTTAGCGAAAGGCTTCTTGAAGGAAAGATGTAACTCTGTGAGATCAATTAACAGAACACAGAGCAGTTTCTCAGAAAGCTTCTTTCCAGTTTTGAAGGAAGATATTTCCTTTTCCACCATAGCCCTCTATGGGCTTCCAAATATCCCTTTGCCAATTCCACAACAGCCTTAGCGAAAGGCTTCCTGAAGGAAAGATGTAACTCTGTGAGATGAATTAACAGAACACAGAGCAGTTTCTCAGAAAGCTTCTTTCCAGTTTTGAACGGAAGATATTTCCTTTTTCACCATAGCCCTCTATGGGCTTCCAAATATCCCTTTGCCAATTCCACAAGAACAGCCTTAGAGAAAGGCTTCTTGAAGGGAAAGATGTAACTCTGTGAGATAATTAACAGAACACAGAGCAGTTTCTCAGAAAGCTTCTTTCCAGTTTTGAACGGAAGATATTTCCTTTTTCACCATAGCTCTATGGGCTTCCAAATATCCTTGCCAATTCCACAAGAACAGCCTTAGCGAAAGGCTTTTGAAGGAAAGATGTAACTCTGTGAGATGAATTAACAGAACACAGAGCTGTTTCTCAGAAAGCTTCTTTCCAGTTTTGAACGGAAGATATTTCCTTTCACCATAGCCCTCTAAGGGCTTCCAAATATCCTTTGCCAATTCCACAAGAACAGCCTTAGCGAAGGCTTCTTGAAGGAAAGATGTAACTCTGTGAGATGAATTAACAGAACACAGAGCAGTTTCTCAGAAAGCTTCTTTCCAGTTTTGAAGGAAGATATTTCCTTTTCCACCATAGCCTCTATGGGCATCCAAATATCCCTTTGCCAATTCCACAAGAACAGCCTTAGCGAAAGGCTTTTGAAGGGAAAGATGTAACTCTGTGAGATGAATTAACAGAACACAGAGCAGTTTCTCAGAAAGCTTCTTTCCAATTTTGAACGGAAGATATTTCCTTTTTCACCATAGCCCCTATGGGCTTCCAAATATCCCTTTGCCAATTCCACAAGAACAGCCTTAGCGAAGGCTTCTTGAAGGAAAGATGTAACTCTGAGATGAATTAACAGAACACAGAGCAGTTTCTCAGAAAGCTTCTTTCCAGTTTTGAACGGAAGATATTTCCTTTTTCACCATAGACCTCTATGGGCTTCCAAATATCCCTTTGCCAATTCCACAAGAACAGCCTTAGAGAAAGGCTTCTTGAAGGGAAAGATGTAACTCTGTGAGACGAATTAACAGAACACAGAGCAGTTTCTCAGAAAGCTTCTTTCCAGTTTTGAACGGAAGATATTTCCTTTTTCACCGTAGCAATCTATGGGCTTCCAAATATCCCCTTGCCAATTCCACAAGAACAGCCGTAGCGAAAGGCTTCTTGAAGGGAAAGATGTAACTCTGTGAGATGAATTAACAGAACACAGATCTGTTTCTCAGAAAGCTTCTTTCCAGTTTTGAACGGAAGATATTTCGTTTTCCACCAAAGCCCTCTAGGGGCCTCCAAATATAGCTTTGCCAATTCCACAAGAACAGCCTTAGCGAAAGGCTTCTTGAAGGGAAAGATGTAACTCTGTGAGATGAATTAACAGAACACAGAGCAGTTTCTCAGAAAGCTTCTTTCCAGTTTTGAAAGGAAGATATTTCCTTTTTCACCATAGCCCCTATGGGCTTCCAAATATCCTTTGCTAATTCCACAACAACAGCCTTAGCGAAAGGCTTCTTGAAGGAAAGATGTAACTCTGTGAGACGAATTAACAGAACACAGAGCAGTTTCTCAGAAAGCTTCTTTCCAGTTTTGAACGGAAGATATTTAGTTTTCCACCATAGCCCTCTATGGGCATCCAAATATCCTTTGCCAATTCCACAAGAACAGCCTTAGCGAAAGGCTTCTTGAAGGAAAGATGTAACTCTGTGAGATGAATTAACAGAACACAGAGCAGTTTCTCAGAAAGCTTCTTTCCAGTTTTGAACGGAAGATATTTCCTTTTTCACCATAGCCCTCTATGGGCTTCCAAATATCCTTTGCTAATTCCACAAGAACAGCCTTAGCGAAAGGCTTCTTGAAGGAAGATGTAACTCTGTGAGATGAATTAACAGAACACAGAGCAGTTTCTCAGAAAGCTTCTTTCCAGTTTTGAACGGAAGATATTTCCTTTTTCACCATAGCAATCTATGGGCTTCCAAATATCCCTTGCCAATTCCACAAGAACAGCCTTAGAAAGGCTTCTTGAAGGGAAAGATGTAACTCTGTGAGACGAATTAACAGAACACAGAGCAGTTTCTCAGAAAGCTTCTTTCCAGTTATGAACGGAAGATATTTCTTTTTCCACCATAGCCCTCTATGGGCATCCAAATATCCCTTTGCCAATTCCACAAGAACAGCCTTAGCGAAAGGCTTCTTGAAGGGAAAGATGTCACTCTGTGGGATGAATTAACAGAACACAGAGCAGTTTCTCAGAAAGCTTCTTTCCAGTTTTGAACGGAAGATATTTCATTTTCACCATAGCAATCTATGGGCTTCCAAATATCCCCTTGCCAATTCCACAAGAACAGCCGTAGCGAAAGGCTTCTTGAAGGGAAAGATGTAACTCTGTGAGACGAATTAACAGAACACAGATCTGTTTCTCAGAAAGCTTCTTTCCAGTTTTGAACGGAAGATATTTCCTTTTTACCATAGCCCTCTATGGGCTTCCAAATATCCCTTTGCCAATTCCACAAGAACAGCCTTAGCGAAAGGATTCTTGAAGGGAAAGATGTAACTCTGTGAGACGAATTAACAGAACACAGAGCAGTTTCTCAGAAAGCTTTTATCCAGTTTTGAACGGAAGATACTTCGTTTTCCACCATAGCCCTCTATGGGCATCCAAATATCCCTTTGCCAATTCCACAACAACAGCCTTAACGAAAGGCTTCTTGAAGGGAAAGATGTAACTCTGTGAGATCAATTAACAGAACACAGAGCAGTTTCTCAGAAAGCTTCTTTCCAATTTTGAACGGAAGATATTTCCTTTTTCACCATAGCTCTCTATGGGCTTCCAAATATCCCTTTGCCAATTCCACAAGAACAGCCTTAGCGAAAGGCTTCTTGGAGGGAAAGATGTAACTCTGTGAGATCAATTAACAGAACACAGAGCAGTTTCTCAGAAAGCTTCTTTCCAGTTTTGAAAGGAAGATATTTCCTTTTCCACCATAGCCCTCTATGGGCTTCCAAATATCCCTTTGCCAATTCCACAAGAACAGCCTTAGCGAAAGGCTTCCTGAAGGGAAAGATGTAACTCTGTGAGACGAATTAACAGAACACAGAGCAGTTTCTCAGAAAGCTTCTTTCCAGTTTTGAACGGAAGATATTTCGTTTTCCACCATAGCCCTCTAGGGGCCTCCAAATATCCCTTTGCCAATTCCACAAGAACAGCCTTAGCGAAAGGCTTCTTGAAGGGAAAGATGTAACTCTGTGAGATGAATTAACAGAACACAGAGCAGTTTCTCAGAAAGCTTCTTTCCAGTTTTGAAAGGAAGATATTTCCTTTTCCACCATAGCCCTCTATGGGCTTCCAAATATCCCTTTGCCAATTCCACAAGAACAGCCTTAGCGAAAGGCTTCTTGAAGGGAAAGATGTAACTCTGTGAGACGAATTAACAGAACACAGAGCAGTTTCTCAGAAAGCTTCTTTCCAGTTTTGAACGGAAGATATTTCGTTTTCCACCATAGCCCTCTATGGGCATCCAAATATCCCTTTGCCAATTCCACAAGAACAGCCTTAGCGAAAGGCTTCTTGAAGGGAAAGATGTAACTCTGTGAGATGAATTAACAGAACACAGAGCAGTTTCTCAGAAAGCTTCTTTCCAGTTTTGAACGGAAGATATTTCCTTTTTCACCATAGCCCTCTATGGGCTTCCAAATATCCCTTTGCCAATTCCAGAAGAACAGCCTTAGCGAAAGGCTTCTTGAAGCGAAAGATGTAACTCTGTGAGATGAATTAACAGAACACAGAGCAGTTTCTCAGAAATCTTTCCAGTTTTGAACGGAAGATATTTCCTTTTTCACCATAGCCCTCTAAGGGCTTCCAAATATCCCTTTGCCAATTCCACAAGAACAGCCTTAGCGAAAGGCTTCTTGAAGGGAAAGATGTAACTCTGTGAGATGAATTAACAGAACACAGAGCAGTTTCTCAGAAAGCTTCTTTCCAGTTTTGAACGGAAGATATTTCCTTTTTGACCATAGACCTCTATGGGCTTCCAAATATCCCCTTGCCAATTCCACAAGAACAGCCTTAGAGAAAGGCTTCTTGAACGGAAAGATGTAACTCTGTGAGACGAATTAACAGAACACAGAGCAGTTTCTCAGAAAGCTTCTTTCCAGTTTTGAACGGAAGATATTTCTTTTCACCATAGCCCTCTATGGGCATCCAAATATCCTTGCCAATTCCACAAGAACAGCCTTAGCGAAAGGCTTCTTGAAGGAAAGATGTAACTCTGTGAGATGAATTAACAGAACACAGAGCAGTTTCTCAGAAAGCTTTTTCCAGTTTTGAACGGAAGATATTTCCTTTTTCACCATAGCCCTCTATGGGCTTCCAAATATCCCTTTGCCAATTCCACAAGAACAGCCTTAGCGAAGGCTTCTTGAAGGAAAGATGTACCTCTGTGAGATATATTCACAGAACACAGAGCAGTTTCTCAGAAAGCTTCTTTCCAGTTTTGAACGGAAGATATTTCCTTTTACCATAGCCCTCTATGGGCTTCCAAATATCCCTTTGCCAATTCCAGAAGAACAGCCTTAGCGAAGGCTTCTTGAAGGAAAGATGTAACTCTGTGAGACGAATTAACAGAACACAGAGCAGTTTCTCAGAAAGCTTTTTCCAGTTTTGAACGGAAGATATTTCTTTTCACCATAGCCCTCTATGGGCATCCAAATATCCCTTTGCCAATTCCACAAGAACAGCCTTAGCGAAAGGCTTTGAAGGAAAGATGTAACTCTGTGAGACGAATTAACAGAACACAGAGCAGTTTCTCAGAAAGCTTCTTTCCAGTTTTGAACGGAAGATATTTCCTTTTTCACCATAGCCCTCTATGGGCTTCCAAATATCCCTTGCCAATTCCACAAGAACAGCCTTAGCGAAGGCTTCTTGAGGGAAAGATGTAACTCTGTGAGATGAATTAACAGAACACAGAGCAGTTTCTCAGAAAGCTTCTTTCCAGTTTTGAAAGGAAGATATTTCCTTTTCCACCATAGCCCTCTATGGGCTTCCAAATATCCCTTTGCCAATTCCACAAGAACAGCCTTAGCGAAAGGCTTCCTGAAGGAAAGATGTAACTCTGAGATGAATTAACAGAACACAGAGCAGTTTCTCAGAAAGCTTCTTTCCAGTTTTGAACGGAAGATATTTCCTTTTTCACCATAGACCTCTATGGGCTTCCAAATATCCTTTGCTAATTCCACAAGAACAGCCTTAGAGAAAGGCTTCTTGAAGGAAAGATGTAACTCTGTGAGACGAATTAACAGAACACAGAGCAGTTTCTCAGAAAGCTTCTTTCCAGTTTTGAACGGAAGATATTTCCTTTTTCACCATAGCCCTCTATGGGCTTCCAAATATCCCTTGCCAATTCCACAAGAACAGCCTTAGGAAAGGCTTCTTGAAGGAAAGATGTAACTCTGTGAGACGAATTAACAGAACACAGATCTGTTTCTCAGAAAGCTTCTTTCCAGTTTTGAACGGAAGATATTTCCTTTTCACCATAGCCCTCTATGGGCATCCAAATATCCCTTTGCTAATTCCACAAGAACAGCCTTAGCGAAGGCTTCTTGAAGGGAAAGATGTAACTCTGTGAGATGAATTAACAGAACACAGAGCAGTTTCTCAGAAAGCTTCTTTCCAGTTTTGAAAGGAAGATATTTCCTTTTCCACCATAGCCCTCTATGGGCTTCCAAATATCCTTTGCCAATTCCACAAGAACAGCCTTAGCGAAGGCTTCTTGAAGGGAAAGATGTAACTCTGTGAGATGAATTAACAGAACACAGAGCAGTTTCTCAGAAAGCTTCTTTCCAGTTTTGAACGGAAGATATTTCCTTTTCACCATAGCCCTATGGGCTTCAAATATCCCTTTGCCAATTCCACAACAACAGCCTTAGCGAAAGGCTTCTTGAAGGAAAGATGTCACTCTGTGAGATGAATTAACAGAACACAGAGCAGTTTCTCAGAAAGCTTCTTTCCAGTTTTGAACGGAAGATATTTCCTTTTCACCATAGCCCTCTATGGGCTTCCAAATATCCCTTTGCCAATTCCACAAGAACAGCCTTAGCGAAAGGCTTTTGAAGGAAAGATGTAACTCTGTGAGATGAATTAACAGAACACAGAGCAGTTTCTCAGAAAGCTTCTTTCCAGTTTTGAACGGAAGATATTTCCTTTTCACCATAGCCCTCTATGGGCTTCCAAATATCCCTTGCCAATTCCACAACAACAGCCTTAGCGAAAGGCTTCTTGAAGGGAAAGATGTAACTCTGTGAGATGAATTAACAGAACACAGAGCAGTTTCTCAGAAAGCTTCTTTCCAGTTTTGAACGGAAGATATTTCCTTTTCCACCATAGTCCTCTATGGGCTTCCAAATATCCCTTTGCTAATTCCACAAGAACAGCCTTAGCGAAGGCTTCTTGAAGGAAAGATGTAACTCTGTGAGATGAATTAACAGAACACAGAGCAGTTTCTCAGAAAGCTTCTTTCAGTTTTGAACGGAAGATATTTCCTTTTCCACCATAGCCTCTATGGGCTTCCAAATATCCTTGCCAATTCCACAAGAACAGCCTTAGCGAAGGCTTCTTGAAGGGAAAGATGTAACTCTGTGAGATGAATTAACAGAACACAGAGCAGTTTCTCAGAAAGCTTCTTTCCAGTTTTGAACGGAAGATATTTCCTTTTCACCATAGCCCTCTATGGGCTTCCAAATATCCTTTGCCAATTCCACAACAACAGCCTTAGTGAAAGGCTTCTTGAAGGGAAAGATGTAACTCTGTGAGATGAATTAACAGAACACAGAGCAGTTTCTCAGAAAGCTTCTTTCCAGTTTTGAACGGAAGATATTTCCTTTTCACCATAGCCTCTATGGGCTTCCAAATATCCTTTGCCAATTCCACAAGAACAGCCTTAGCGAAAGGTTTCTTGAAGGGAAAGATGTAACTCTGTGAGATGAATTAACAGAACACAGAGCAGTTTCTCAAGCTTCTTTCCAGTTTTGAACGGAAGATATTTCCTTTTCACCATAGCCCTCTATGGGCTTCCAAATATCCTTGCCAATTCCACAAGAACAGCCTTAGCGAAAGGATTCTTGAAGGGAAAGATGTAACTCTGTGAGATGAATTAACAGAACACAGAGCAGTTTCTCAGAAAGCTTCTTTCCAGTTTTGAACGGAAGATATTTCCTTTTCACCATAGCCCTCTATGGGCTTCCAAATATCCCTTTGCCAATTCCACAAGAACAGCCTTAGCGAAAGGTTTCTTGAAGGAAAGATGTAACTCTGTGAGATGAATTAACAGAACACAGAGCAGTTTCTCAGAAAGCTTCTTTCCAGTTTTGAACGGAAGATATTTCCTTTTCACCATAGCCCTCTATGGGCTTCCAAATATCCCTTGCTAATTCCACAAGAACAGCCTTAGCGAAAGGCTTCTTGAAGGGAAAGATGTAACTCTGTGAGATGAATTAACAGAACACAGAGCAGTTTCTCAGAAAGCTTCTTTCCAGTTTTGAACGGAAGATATTTCCTTTTCCACCATAGCCTCTATGGGCTTCAAATATCCTTTGCCAATTCCACAAGAACAGCCTTAGCGAAAGGCTTCTTGAAGGAAAGATGTAACTCTGTGAGATGAATTAACAGAACACAGAGCAGTTTCTCAGAAAGCTTCTTTCCAGTTTTGAACGGAAGATATTTCCTTTTCACCATAGCCCTCTATGGGCTTCCAAATATCCCTTTGCCAATTCCACAAGAACAGCCTTAGCGAAAGGTTTCTTGAAGGGAAAGATGTAACTTGTGAGATGAATTAACAGAACACAGAGCAGTTTCTCAGAAAGCTTCTTTCCAGTTTTGAAAGGAAGATATTTCCTTTTTCACCATAGCCCTCTATGGGCTTCCAAATATCCCTTTGCCAATTCCACAAGAACAGCCTTAGCGAAAGGCTTCTTGAAGGGAAAGATGTAACTCTGTGAGATGAATTAACAGAACACAGAGCAGTTTCTCAGAAAGCTTCTTTCCAGTTTTGAACGGAAGATATTTCCTTTTTCACCATAGCCCTCTATGGGCTTCCAAATATCCCTTTGCCAATTCCACAAGAACAGCCTTAGCGAAGGCTTCTTGAAGGAAAGATGTAACTGTGTGAGATGAATTAACAGAACACAGAGCAGTTTCTCAGAAAGCTTCTTTCCAGTTTTGAACGGAAGATATTTCCTTTTTCACCATAGCCCTCTATGGGCTTCCAAATATCCTTGCCAATTCCACAAGAACAGCCTTAGCGAAAGGCTTCTTGAAGGAAAGATGTAACTCTGTGAGATGAATTAACAGAACACAGAGCAGTTTCTCAGAAAGCTTCTTTCCAGTTTTGAGCGGAAGATATTTCCTTTTTCACCATAGCCCTCTATGGGCTTCCAAATATCCTTGCCAATTCCACAAGAACAGCCTTAGCGAAAGGCTTTGAAGGAAAGATGTAACTCTGTGAGATGAATTAACAGAACACAGAGCAGTTTCTCAGAAAGCTTCTTTCCAGTTTTGAACGGAAGATATTTCCTTTTTCACCATAGCCCTCTATGGGCTTCCAAATATCCCTTTGCCAATTCCACAAGAACAGCCTTAGTGAAAGGCTTCTTGAAGGAAAGATGTAACTCTGTGAGATGAATTAACAGAACACAGAGCAGTTTCTCAGAAAGCTTCTTTCCAGTTTTGAGCGGAAGATATTTCCTTTTTCACCATAGCCCTCTATGGGCTTCCAAATATCCTTGCCAATTCCACAAGAACAGCCTTAGCGAAAGGCTTTTGAAGGAAAGATGTAACTCTGTGAGATGAATTAACAGAACACAGAGCAGTTTCTCAGAAAGCTTCTTTCCAGTTTTGAACGGAAGATATTTCCTTTTTCACCATAGCCCTCTATGGGCTTCCAAATATCCCTTTGCCAATTCCACAAGAACAGCCTTAGTGAAAGGCTTCTTGAAGGAAAGATGTAACTCTGTGAGATGAATTAACAGAACACAGAGCAGTTTCTCAGAAAGCTTCTTTCCAGTTTTGAGCGGAAGATATTTCCTTTTCACCATAGCCTCTATGGGCTTCCAAATATCCCTTTGCCAATTCCACAAGAACAGCCTTAGCGAAGGCTTCTTGAAGGAAAGATGTAACTCTGTGAGATGAATTAACAGAACACAGAGCAGTTTCTCAGAAAGCTTCTTTCCAGTTTTGAACGGAAGATATTTCTTTTTCACCATAGCCCTCTATGGGCTTCCAAATATCCTTGCCAATTCCACAAGAACAGCCTTAGCGAAAGGCTTCTTGAAGGAAAGATGTAACTCTGTGAGATGAATTAACAGAACACAGAGCAGTTTCTCAGAAAGCTTTTTCCAGTTTTGAACGGAAGATATTTCCTTTTCCACCATAGCCTCTATGGGCTTCCAAATATCCTTTGCCAATTCCACAAGAACAGCCTTAGCAAAGGCTTCTTGAAGGGAAAGATGTAACTCTGTGAGATGAATTAACAGAACACAGAGCAGTTTCTCAGAAAGCTTTTTCCAGTTTTGAACGGAAGATATTTCCTTTTTCACCATAGCCCTCTATGGGCTTCCAAATATCCCTTTGCCAATTCCACAAGAACAGCCTTAGCGAAAGGCTTCTTGAAGGGAAAGATGTAACTCTGTGAGATGAATTAACAGAACACAGAGCAGTTTCTCAGAAAGCTTCTTTCCAGTTTTGAACGGAAGATATTTCCTTTTTCACCATAGCCTCTATGGGCTTCCAAATATCCTTGCCAATTCCACAAGAACAGCCTTAGCGAAAGGCTTCTTGAAGGGAAAGATGTAACTCTGTGAGATGAATTAACAGAACACAGAGCAGTTTCTCAGAAAGCTTCTTTCCAGTTTTGAACGGAAGATATTTCCTTTTCACCATAGCCCTCTATGGGCTTCCAAATATCCTTTGCCAATTCCACAAGAACAGCCTTAGCGAAAGGCTTTGAAGGAAAGATGTAACTCTGTGAGATGAATTAACAGAACACAGAGCAGTTTCTCAGAAAGCTTCTTTCCAGTTTTGAACGGAAGATATTTCCTTTTTCACCATAGCCCTCTAAGGGCTTCCAAATATCCTTGCCAATTCCACAAGAACAGCCTTAGCGAAAGGCTTCTTGAAGGGAAAGATGTAACTCTGTGAGATGAATTAACAGAACACAGAGCAGTTTCTCAGAAAGCTTCTTTCCAGTTTTGAACGGAAGATATTTTTCACCATAGCCCTCTATGGGCTTCCAAATATCCCTTTGCCAATTCCACAAGAACAGCCTTAGCGAAAGGCTTGTTGAAGGGAAAGATGTAACTCTGTGAGATGAATTAACAGAACACAGAGCAGTTTCTCAGAAAGTTTCTTTCCAGTTTTGAACGGAAGATATTTCCTTTTTCACCATAGCCCTCTATGGGCTTCCAAATATCCCTTTGCCAATTCCACAAGAACAGCCTTAGCGAAAGGCTTTGAAGGGAAAGATGTAACTCTGTGAGATGAATTAACAGAACACAGAGCAGTTTCTCAGAAAGCTTTTTTCCAGTTTTGAACGGAAGATATTTCCTTTTTCACCATAGCCCTCTATGGGCTTCCAAATATCCTTTGCCAATTCCACAAGAACAGCCTTAGCGAAAGGCTTCTTGAAGGGAAAGATGTAACTCTGTGAGATGAATTAACAGAACACAGAGCAGTTTCTCAGAAAGCTTCTTTCCAGTTTTGAACGGAAGATATTTCCTTTTTCACCATAGCCCTCTATGGGTTTCCAAATATCCCTTTGCCAATTCCACAAGAACAGCCTTAGCGAAAGGCTTGAAGGAAAGATGTAACTCTGTGAGATGAATTAACAGAACACAGAGCAGTTTCTCAGAAAGCTTCTTTCCAGTTTTGAACGGAAGATATTTCTTTTTCACCATAGCCCTCTATGGGCTTCCAAATATCCCTTTGCCAATTCCACAAGAACAGCCTTAGAGAAAGGCTTCTTGAAGGGAAAGATGTAACTCTGTGAGATGAATTAACAGAACACAGAGCAGTTTCTCAGAAAGCTTCTTTCCAGTTTTGAACGGAAGATATTTCCTTTTCCACCATAGCCTCTATGGGCTTCCAAATATCCTTTGCCAATTCCACAAGAACAGCCTTAGAAAGGCTTTGAAGGAAAGATGTAACTCTGTGAGATGAATTAACAGAACACAGAGCAGTTTCTCAGAAAGCTTCTTTCCAGTTTTGAACGGAAGATATTTCCTTTTCACCATAGCCCTCTATGGGCTTCCAAATATCCCTTTCCCAATTCCACAAGAACAGCCTTAGCGAAAGGCTTCTTGAAGGGAAAGATGTAACTCTGTGAGACGAATTAACAGAACACAGAGCAGTTTCTCAGAAAGCTTCTTTCCAGTTTTGAACGGAAGATATTTCCTTTTCCACCATAGCCTCTATGGGCTTCCAAATATCCCTTTGCCAATTCCACAAGAACAGCCTTAGCGAAAGGCTTCTTGAAGGAAAGATGTAACTCTGTGAGACGAATTAACAGAACACAGAGCAGTTTCTCAGAAAGCTTCTTTCCAGTTTTGAACGGAAGATATTTCCTTTTTCACCATAGCCCTCTATGGGCTTCCAAATATCCCTTTGCCAATTCACAAGAACAGCCTTAGAGAAAGGCTTCTTGAAGGGAAAGATGTAACTCTGTGAGATGAATTAACAGAACACAGAGCAGTTTCTCAGAAAGCTTCTTTCCAGTTTTGAACGGAAGATATTTCCTTTTTCACCATAGCCCTCTATGGGCTTCCAAATATCCCTTTGCCAATTCCACAAGAACAGCCTTAGCGAAAGGCTTCTTGAAGGGAAAGATGTAACTCTGTGAGATGAATTAACAGAACACAGAGCAGTTTCTCAGAAAGCTTCTTTCCAGTTTTGAACGGAAGATATTTCCTTTTTCACCATAGCCCTCTATGGGCTTCCAAATATCCTTTGCTAATTCCACAAGAACAGCCTTAGCGAAAGGCTTCTTGAAGGAAAGATGTAACTCTGTGAGACGAATTAACAGAACACAGAGCAGTTTCTCAGAAAGCTTCTTTCCAGTTTTGAGCGGAAGATATTTCCTTTTCACCATAGCCTCTATGGGCTTCCAAATATCCTTTGCCAATTCCACAAGAACAGCCTTAGCGAAGGCTTCTTGAAGGGAAAGATGTAACTCTGTGAGATGAATTAACAGAACACAGAGCAGTTTCTCAGAAAGCTTTTTTCCAGTTTTGAACGGAAGATATTTCCTTTTCACCATAGCCTCTATGGGCTTCAAATATCCTTGCCAATTCCACAAGAACAGCCTTAGCGAAGGCTTCTTGAAGGGAAAGATGTAACTCTGTGAGATGAATTAACAGAACACAGAGCAGTTTCTCAGAAAGCTTCTTTCCAGTTTTGAAGCGGAAGATATTTCCTTTTCCACCATAGCCTCTATGGGCTTCCAAATATCCTTTGCCAATTCCACAAGAACAGCCTTAGCGAAGGCTTCTTGAAGGAAAGATGTAACTCTGTGAGATGAATTAACAGAACACAGAGCAGTTTCTCAGAAAGCTTCTTTCCAGTTTTGAACGGAAGATATTTCCTTTTTCACCATAGCCCTCTATGGGCTTCCAAATATCCCTTTGCCAATTCCACAAGAACAGCCTTAGCGAAAGGCTTTTGAAGGGAAAGATGTAACTCTGTGAGATGAATTAACAGAACACAGAGCAGTTTCTCAGAAAGCTTTTTCCAGTTTTGAACGGAAGATATTTCCTTTTCACCATAGCCCTCTATGGGCTTCAAATATCCTTGCCAATTCCACAAGAACAGCCTTAGCGAAAGGCTTCTTGAAGGAAAGATGTAACTCTGTGAGATGAATTAACAGAACACAGAGCAGTTTCTCAGAAAGCTTCTTTCCAGTTTTGAACGGAAGATATTTCCTTTTCACCATAGCCCTCTATGGGCTTCCAAATATCCCTTTGCCAATTCCACAAGAACAGCCTTAGCGAAAGGCTTCTTGAAGGGAAAGATGTAACCTGTGAGATGAATTAACAGAACACAGAGCAGTTTCTCAGAAAGCTTCTTTCCAGTTTTGAACGAAGATATTTCCTTTTCACCATAGCCCTCTATGGGCTTCCAAATATCCTTTGCCAGTTCCACAAGAACAGCCTTAGCGAAAGGCTTCTTGAAGAGAAAGATGTAACTCTGTGAGATGAATTAACAGAACACAGAGCAGTTTCTCAGAAAGCTTCTTTCCAGTTTTGAACGGAAGATATTTCCTTTTTCACCATAGCCCTCTATGGGCTTCCAAATATCCCTTTGCCAATTCCACAAGAACAGCCTTAGCGAAAGGCTTCTTGAAGGGAAAGATGTAACCTGTGAGATGAATTAACAGAACACAGAGCAGTTTCTCAGAAAGCTTCTTTCCAGTTTTGAACGGAAGATATTTCCTTTTCACCATAGCCCTCTATGGGCTTCCAAATATCCTTTGCCAATTCACAAGAACAGCCTTAGCGAAAGGCTTCTTGAAGGGAAAGATGTAACTCTGTGAGATGAATTAACAGAACACAGAGCAGTTTCTCAGAAAGCTTTTTCCAGTTTTGAACGGAAGATATTTCCTTTTCACCATAGCCCTCTATGGGCTTCAAATATCCTTGCCAATTCCACAAGAACAGCCTTAGCGAAAGGCTTCTTGAAGGGAAAGATGTAACTCTGTGAGATGAATTAACAGAACACAGAGCAGTTTCTCAGAAAGCTTCTTTCCAGTTTTGAACGGAAGATATTTCCTTTTCACCATAGCCCTCTATGGGCTTCCAAATATCCTTTGCCAATTCCACAAGAACAGCCTTAGCGAAAGGCTTGAAGGAAAGATGTAACTCTGTGAGATGAATTAACAGAACACAGAGCAGTTTCTCAGAAAGCTTCTTTCCAGTTTTGAACGGAAGATATTTCCTTTTTCACCATAGACCTCTATGGGCTTCCAAATATCCCTTTGCCAATTCCACAAGAACAGCCTTAGCGAAGGCTTCTTGAAGGGAAAGATGTAACTCTGTGAGATGAATTAACAGAACACAGAGCAGTTTCTCAGAAAGCTTCTTTCCAGTTTTGAACGGAAGATATTTCCTTTTTCACCATAGCCCTCTATGGGCTTCCAAATATCCTTTGCCAATTCCACAAGAACAGCCTTAGCGAAAGGCTTGAAGGAAAGATGTAACTCTGTGAGATGAATTAACAGAACACAGAGCAGTTTCTCAGAAAGCTTCTTTCCAGTTTTGAACGGAAGATATTTCCTTTTCACCATAGCCCTCTATGGGCTTCCAAATATCCTTGCCAATTCCACAAGAACAGCCTTAGCGAAAGGTTTCTTGAAGGAAAGATGTAACTCTGTGAGATGAATTAACAGAACACAGAGCAGTTTCTCAGAAAGCTTCTTTCCAGTTTTGAACGGAAGATATTTCCTTTTCACCATAGCCCTCTAAGGGCTTCCAAATATCCTTGCCAATTCCACAAGAACAGCCTTAGCGAAAGGTTTCTTGAAGGGAAAGATGTAACTCTGTGAGATGAATTAACAGAACACAGAGCAGTTTCTCAGAAAGCTTCTTTCCAGTTTTGAACGGAAGATATTTCCTTTTTCACCATAGCCTCTATGGGCTTCCAAATATCCCTTTGCCAATTCCACAAGAACAGCCTTAGCGAAAGGCTTTTGAAGGGAAAGATGTAACTCTGTGAGATGAATTAACAGAACACAGAGCAGTTTCTCAGAAAGCTTCTTTCCAGTTTTGAACGGAAGATATTTCCTTTTTCACCATAGCCCTCTATGGGCTTCCAAATATCCCTTGCCAATTCCACAAGAACAGCCTTAGCGAAAGGCTTCTTGAAGGAAAGATGTAACTCTGTGAGATGAATTAACAGAACACAGAGCAGTTTCTCAGAAAGCTTCTTTCCAGTTTTGAACGGAAGATATTTCCTTTTTCACCATAGCCCTGTATGGGCTTCCAAATATCCTTGCCAATTCCACAAGAACAGCCTTAGAAAGGCTTCTTGAAGGAAAGATGTAACTCTGTGAGATGAATTAACAGAACACAGAGCAGTTTCTCAGAAAGCTTCTTTCCAGTTTTGAACGGAAGATATTTCCTTCACCATAGCCCTCTATGGGCTTCCAAATATCCTTTGCCAATTCCACAAGAACAGCCTTAGCGAAAGGCTTCTTGAAGGAAAGATGTAACTCTGTGAGATGAATTAACAGAACACAGAGCAGTTTCTCAGAAAGCTTCTTTCCAGTTTTGAACGGAAGATATTTCCTTTTTCACCATAGCCCTCTATGGGCTTCCAAATATCCCTTGCTAATTCCACAAGAACAGCCTTAGCAAAGGCTTCTTGAAGGAAAGATGTAACTCTGTGAGATGAATTAACAGAACACAGAGCAGTTTCTCAGAAATCTTCTTTCCAGTTTTGAGCGGAAGATATTTTTTTTTCCACCATAGCCCTCTATGGGCTTCCAAATATCCTTTGCCAATCCACAAGAACAGCCTTAGCGAAGGCTTCTTGAAGGAAAGATGTAACTCTGTGAGATGAATTAACAGAACACAGAGCAGTTTCTCAGAAAGCTTTTTTCCAGTTTTGAACGGAAGATATTTTTTTCACCATAGCCCTCTATGGCTTCCAAATATCCTTGCCAATTCCACAAGAACAGCCTTAGCGAAAGTCTTCTGAAGGAAAGATGTAACCTGTGAGATGAATTAACAGAACACAGAGCAGTTTCTCAGAAAGCTTCTTTCCAGTTTTGAACGGAAGATATTTCCTTCACCATAGCCCTATGGGCTTCCAAATATCCCTTGCCAATTCCACAAGAACAGCCTTAGCCAAAGGCTTCTTTTTGAAGGAAAGATGTAACCTGTGAAATGAATTAACAGAACACAGAGCAGTTTCTCAGAAAGCTTCTTCCAGTTTTGAACGGAAGATATTTCCTTTTTCACCATAGCCCTCTGTGGGCTTCCAAATATCCCTTGCCAATTCCACAAGAACAGCCTTATGAAAGGTTTCTTGAAGGGAAAGATGTAACCTGTGAGATGAATTAACAGAACACAGAGCAGTTTCTCAGTAAACTTCTTTCCAGTTTTGAGAGGAAGATATTTCCTTTTCCACCATAGCCCTCTCTATGGCTTCCAAATATCCCTTTGCCAATTCCACAACAACAGCCTTAGCGAAAGGCTTCTTGAAGGAAAGATGTAACTCTGTGAGACGAATTAACAGAACACAGAGCAGTTTCTCAGAAAGCTTCTTTCCAGTTTTGAACGGAAGATATTTAGTTTTCCACCTATAGCCCTCTATGGGCTTTTAAATATCCCTTTGCCAATTCCACAAGAACAGCCTTAGCGAAAGGCTTCTTGAAGGAAAGATGTAACTCTGTGAGATGAATTAACAGAACACAGAGCAGTTTCTCAGAAAGATTCTTTCCAGTTTTGAGCGGAAGGTATTTCCTTTTCACCATAGCCCTCTATGGGCTTTTAAATATCCCTTTGCCAATTCCACAAGAACAGCCTTAGCGAAGGTTTTGAAGGAAAGATGTAACTCTGTGAGATGAATTAACAGAACACAGAGCAGTTTCTCAAAGCTTCTTTCCAGTTTTGAACGGAAGATACTTCCTTTTCACCATAGCCCTCTATGGGCTTCCAAATATCCCTTCAATTCCACAAGAACAGCCTTAGCGAAAGTCTTCTTGAAGGAAAGATGTAACTCTGTGAGATGAATTAGCAGAACACAGAGCAGTTTCTCAGAAAGCTTCTTTCCAGTTTTGAACGGAAGATATTTCCTTTTCACTATAGCCCTCTATGGGCTTCCAAATATCCTTTACCAATTCCACAAGAACAGCCTTAGCGAAAGGTTTCTTGAAGGAAAGATGTAACTCTGTGAGATGAATTAACAGAACACAGAGCAGTTTCTCAGAAAGCTACATTCCAGTTTTGAACGGAAGACATTTCCTTTTTCACCATAGCCCTCTAAGGGCTTCCAAATATTCCTTTGCCAATTCCACAAGAACAGCCTTAGCGAAAGGCTTCTTGAAGGGAAAGATGTAACTCTGTGAGATGAATTAACAGAACACAGAGCCGTTTCTCAGAAAGCTTCTTTCCAGTTTTGAACGGAAGATATTTCCTCATTCAGCATAGCCCTCTATGGGATTCCAAATATCCCTTTGCCAATTCCACAACAACAGCCTTAGCGAAAGGCTTCTTGAAGGTAAAGATGTAACTCTGTGAGATGAATTAACAGAACTCAGAGCAGTTTCTCAGAAAGTTTCTTTCCAGTTATGAACGGAAGATATTTCCTTTTTCACCGTAGCCTTCTATGGGATTCCAGATATTCCTTTGCCAATTCCACAAGAACAGCCTTAGCGAAAGGCTTCTTGAAGGGAAAGATGTAACTCTGTGAGACGAATTAACAGAACACAGAGCAGTTTCTCAGAAAGCTTCTTTCCAGTTTTGAACGGCAGATATTTCCTTTTTCAACATAGCCCTCTATGAGCTTCCAAATATCCCTTGGCCAATAGCACAAGAACAGCCTTAACGAAAGGCTTCTTGAAGGGAAAGATGTAACTCTGTGAGATGAATTAATAGAACACAGAGCAGTTTCTCAGAAAGCATCTTTCCAGTTTTGAACGGAAGATATTTCCTTTTTCAACATAGCCCTCTATGGGCTTCCAAATATCCCTTTGCCAATTCCACAAGAACAGCCTTAGCGAAAGGTTTCTTGAAGGGAAAGATGTAACTCTGTGAGATGAATTAACAGAACACAGAGCAGTTTCTCAGAAAGCTTCTTTCCAGTTTTGAACGGAAGATATTTCCTTTTTCACCACAGCCCTCTGTGGGCTTCGAAATATCCCTTTGCCAATTCCACAAGAACAGCCTTAGCGCAAGGCTTCTTGAAGGGAAAGATGTAACTCTGTGAACTGAATTAACAGAACACAGAGCAGTTTCTCAGAAAACTTCTTTCCAGTTTTGAGAGGAAGATATTTCCTTTTTCACTATATCCCTCTAGGGGTTCCAAATATCCCTTTGCCATATCCACAAGAACAGCCTTAGCGAAGGGTTTCTTGAAGGGAAAGATGTAACTCTGTGAGATGAATTAACAGAACACAGAGCAGTTTCTCTGAAAGCTTTTTTCCAGTTTTGAACGGAAGAGATTTCCTTTTTCACTATAGCCCTCTATGGGCTTTTAAATATCCCTTAGCCAATTCCACAAGAACAGCCTTAGCGAAAGGATTCTTGAAGGGAAAGATGTAACTCTGTGAGATGAATTAACAGAACAAAGAGCAGTTTCTCAGAAAGCATCTTTCCAGTTTTGAACGGAAGATATTTCCTTTTTCACCATAGCCCTCTATGGGCTTCCAAATATCCCTTTGCCAATTCCACAAGAACAGCCTTAGCGAAAGGCTTCTAGAAGGGAAAGATGTAACTCTGTGAGATGAATTAGCAGAACACAGAGCAGTTTCTCAGAAAGCTTCTTTCCAGTTTTGAACGGAAGATATTTCCTTTTTCACTATAGCCCTCTAAGGGCTTCCAAATATCCCTTTGCCAATTCAACAAGAACGGCCTTAGCGAAAGGTTTCTTGAAGGGAAAGATGTAACTCTGTGAGATGAATTAACAGAACCCAAACCAGTTTCTCAGAAAGCTACTTTCCACTTTTGAACGGAAGACATTTCCTTTTTCACCATAGCCCTCTAAGGGCTTCCAAATATTCCTTTGCAAATTCCACAAGAACAGCCTTAGGGAAAGGCTTCTTGAAGGGAAAGATGTAACTCTGTGAGATGAATTAACAGAACACAGAGCAGTTTCTCAGAAAGCTTCTTTCCAGTTTTGAACTTAAGATATTTCCTCATTCAGCATAGCCCTCTATGGGCTTCCAAATATCCCTTTGCCAATTCCACAAGAATAGCCTTAGGGAAAGGCTTCTTGAAGGGAAAGATGTAACTCTGTGAGATGAATTAATAGAACTCAGAGCAGTCTCCAGAAAGTTTCTTTCCAGTTTTGAACGAAGATATTTCCTTTTTCACCATAGCCCTCTATGGATTCCAAATATTCCTTTGCTAATTCCACAAGAACAGCCTTAGCAAAAGGCTTCTTGAAGGAAAGATGTAACCTGTGAGATGAATTAACAGAACACAGAGCAGTTTCTCAAAAGCTTCTTTCCAGTTTTGAACGGCAGATATTTCCTTTTTCACTATAGCCCTCCAAGGGCTTCCAAATATCCCTTTGCCAATTCCAAGAACAGCCGTAGCGCAAGGCTTCTTGAAGGGAAAGATGTACCACTGTGAGATGAATTAACAGAACACAGAGCAGTTTCTCAGAAAGCTTCTTTCCAGTTTTGAAGGGAAGATATTTCCTTTTTCACTATAGCCCTCTCGGGGCTTCCAAATATCCCTTTGCCAATTCCACAAGAACAGCCTTAGCGAAAGGTTTCTTGAAGGGAAAGATGTAACTCTCTGAGATGAATTAACAGAAGAGAGAGCAGTTTCTCAGAAAGCTTCTTTCCAGTTTTGAACGGAAGATATTTCCTTTTTCACCATAGCCCTATGGGCTTCCAAATATCCTTTGCCAATTCCACAAGAACAGCCTTAGCGAAAGGTTTTGAAGGAAAGATGTAACTCTGTGAGATGAATTAAAGAACACAGAGCAGTTTCTCAGAAAGCTTTTTCCAGTTTTGAAAGGAAGATATTTCCTTTTTCACCTTAGCCCTCTACGGGCTTCCAAATATCCCTTTGCCAATTCCAGAAGAACAGCCTTAGCGAAAGGCTTTTTGAAAGGAAAGATGTAACTCTGTGAGATGAATTAACAGAACACAGAGCAGTTTCTGAGAAAGCTTCTTTCCAGTTTTGAACGGGAGATATTTCCTTTTTCACTATAGCCCTCTATGGGCTTTTAAATATCCCTTTGCCAATTCCACAAGAACAGCTTTAGCGAAAGGCTTCTTGAAGGGAAAGATGTAACTCTGTGAGATGAATTAACAGAACACAGAGCAGTTTCTCAAAAAGCTTCTTTGCAGTTTTGAACGGAAGATACTTCCTTTTTCACCATAGCCCTCTATGGGCTTCCAAATATCCCTTTGCCAATTCCACAAGAACAGCCTTACCGAAAGTCTTCTTGAAGGGAAAGATGTAACTCTGTGAGATGAATTAGCAGAACACAGAGCAGTTTCTCAGAAAGCTTCTTTCCAGTTTTGAACGGAAGATATTTTTCCACTATAGCCTCTAAGGGCTTCCAAATATCCTTTACCAATTATACAAGAACGACCTTAGCGAAGGAAAGGTTTCTTGAAGGGAAAGATGTAACTCTGTGAGATGAATTAACAGAACACAAAGCAGTTTCTCAGAAAGCTACATTCCAGTTTTGAACGGAAGACATTTCTTTTTCACCATAGCCCTCTAAGGGCTTCCAAATATTCTTTGCTAATTCCACAAAGTGAAAGGCTTTTGAAGGAAAGATGTAACTCTGTGAGATGAATTAACAGAACACAGAGCAGTTTCTCAGAAAGCTTCTTTCCAGTTTTGAACGGAAGATATTTCCTCATTCAGCATAGCCTCTATGGGATTCCAAATATCCTTTGCCAATTCCACAAGAACAGCCTTAGCGAAAGGCTTCTGAACGGAAAGATGTAACTCTGTGAGACGAATTAACAGAACACAGAGCAGTTTCTCAGAAAGCTTCTTTCCAGTTATGAACGGAAGATATTTCTTTTTCCACCGTAGCCCTCTAGGGGCATACAAATATCCCTTTGCCAATTCCACAAGAACAGCCTTAGCGAAAGGCTTCTTGAAGGGAAAGATGTCACTCTGTGGGATGAATTAACAGAACACAGAGCAGTTTCTCAGAAAGCTTTTTTCCAGTTTTGAACGGAGGATATTTCCTTTTTCACCATAGCACTCTATGGGCTTCCAAATATCCGTTTGCCAATTCCACAAGAACAGCCTTAGCGAAAGGCTTCTTGAAGGGAAGGATGTACCTCTGTGAGATATATTCACAGAACACAGAACAGTTTCTCGGAAACTTCTTTCCAGTTTTGAACGGAAGATATTTCCTTTTTACCATAGCCCTCTATGGGCTTCCAAATATCCCTTTGCCAATTCCACAAGAACAGCCTTAGCGAAAGGATTCTTGAAGGGAAAGATGTAACTCTGTGAGACGAATTAACAGAACACAGAGCAGTTTCTCAGAAAGCTTTTATCCAGTTTTGAACGGAAGATACTTCGTTTTCCACCATAGCCCTCTATGGGCATCCAAATATCCCTTTGCCAATTCCACAAGAACAGCCTTAACGAAAGGCTTCTTGAAGGGAAAGATGTAACTATGTGAGATCAATTAACAGAACACAGAGCAGTTTCTCAGAAAGCTTCTTTCCAATTTTGAACGGAAGATATTTCCTTTTTCACCATAGCTCTCTATGGGCTTCCAAATATCCCTTTGCCAATTCCACAAGAACAGCCTTAACGAAAGGATTCTTGGAGGGAAAGATGTAACTCTGTGAGATCAATTAACAGAACACAGAGCAGTTTCTCAGAAAGCTTCTTTCCAGTTTTGAAAGGAAGATATTTCCTTTTCCACCATAGCCCTCTATGGGCTTCCAAATATCCCTTTGCCAATTCCACAACAACAGCCTTAGCGAAAGGCTTCCTGAAGGGAAAGATGTAACTCTCTGAGATGAATTAAGAGAACACAGAGCAGTTTCTCAGAAAGCTTCTTTCCAGTTTTGAACGGAAGATATTTCCTTTTTCACCATACACCTCTATGGGCTTCCAAATATCCCTTTGCCAATTCCACAAGACCAGCCTTAGAGAAAGGCTTCTTGAAGGGAAAGATGTAACTCTGTGAAACGAATTAACAGAACACAGAGCAGTTTCTCAGAAAGCTTCTTTCCAGTTTTGAGAGGAAGATATTTCCTTTTTCACTATATCCCTCTAGGGGTTCCAAATATCCCTTTGCCATATCCACAAGAACAGCCTTAGCGAAGGGTTTCTTGAAGGGAAAGATGTAACTCTGTGAGATGAATTAACAGAACACAGAGGAGTTTCTCAGAGAGCTTCTTTCCAGTTTTGAACGGAAGATATTTCCTTTTTCACAATAGCCCTCTATGGGCTTCGAAATATCCTTTTGCCCATTCCACAAGAACAGCCTTAGCGAAAGGCTTCTAGAAGGGAACGAAGTAACTCTGTGAGATGAATTAACAGAACACAGAGCAGTTTCTCAGAAAGCTTCTTTCCAGTTTTGAACGGAAGATATTTCCTTCTCCAGCATAGCCCTCTAGGGCTTCCAAATATCCCTTTGTCAATTCCACAAGTACAGCCTTAGCGAAAGGCTTCTTGAAGGGAAAGATGTAACACTGTGAGATGAATTAACAGAACACAGAGCCGTTTCTCAGAAAGCTTCTTTCCAGTTTTGAACGGAAGATATTTCCTTTTTCACCGTAGCAATCTATGGGCTTCCAAATATCCTTTGCCAATTCCACAAGAACAGCCTTCCATGAAAGGCTTCTTGAAGGGAAAGATGTAACTCTGTGAGATGAATTAACAGAACACAGAGCCGCTTTCTCAGAAAGCTTCTTTCCAGTTTAGAACGGAAGATATTTCCTTTTCCACCATAGCCCTCTATGGGCTTCCAAATATCCTTTGTCAATTACACAAGAACAGCCTTGAAAAGGCTTCTTGAAGGAAAGATTTAACTTGTGAGATGAATTAACAGAACACAGCAGTTTCTCTGAAAGCTTTTTCCAGTTTTGAACGGAAGAGATTTCCTTTTTCACTATAGCCCTCTATGGGCTTTTAAATATCCCTTAGCCAATTCCACAAGAACAGCCTTAGCGAAAGGATTCTTGAAGGAAAGATGTAACTCTGTGAGATGAATTAACAGAACAAAGAGCAGTTTCTCAGAGAGCTTCTTTCCAGTTTTGAACGGAAGATATTTCCTTTTTCACAATAGCCCTCTATGGGCTTCAAATATCCTTTGCCCATTCCACAAGAACAGCCTTAGCGAAAGGTTTAGAAGGAACAAGTAACTCTGTGAGATGAATTAACAGAACACAGAGCAGTTTCTCAGAAAGCTTCTTTCCAGTTTTGAACGGAAGATATTTCCTTCTCCAGCATAGCCCTCTAGGGCTTCCAAATATCCCTTTTGTCAATTCCACAAGTACAGCCTTAGCGAAAGGCTTCTTGAAGGAAAGATGTAACACTGTGAGATGAATTAACAGAACACAGAGCCGTTTCTCAGAAAGCTTCTTTCCAGTTTTGAACGGAAGATATTTCCTTTTCACCGTAGCAATCTATGGGCTTCCAAATATCCTTTGCCAATTCCACAAGAACAGCCTTCCATGAAAGGCTTCTTGAAGGAAAGATGTAACTCTGTGAGATGAATTAACAGAACACAGAGCCGCTTTCTCAGAAAGCTTCTTTCCAGTTTAGAACGGAAGATATTTCCTTTTCCACCATAGCCCTCTATGGGCTTCCAAATATCCTTTGTCAATTACACAAGAACAGCCTTGAAAAGGCTTCTTGAAGGAAAGATTTAACTTGTGAGATGAATTAACAGAACACAGCAGTTTCTCTGAAAGCTTTTTCCAGTTTTGAACGGAAGAGATTTCCTTTTTCACTATAGCCCTCTATGGGCTTTTAAATATCCCTTAGCCAATTCCACAAGAACAGCCTTAGCGAAAGGATTCTTGAAGGAAAGATGTAACTCTGTGAGATGAATTAACAGAACAAAGAGCAGTTTCTCAGAAAGCATCTTTCCAGTTTTGAACGGAAGATATTTCCTTTTTCACCATAGCCTCTATGGGCTTCCAAATATCCTTTGCCAATTCCACAAGAACAGCCTTAGCGAAAGGCTTCTTGAAGGAAAGATGTAACTGTGAGATGAATTAGCAGAACACAGAGCAGTTTCTCAGAAAGCTCTTTCCAGTTTTGAACGGAAGATATTTCCTTTTTCACTATAGCCCTCTAAGGGCTTCCAAATATCCCTTGCCAATTCAACAAGAACGGCCTTTAGCGAAAGGTTTCTTGAAGGAAAGATGTAACTCTGTGAGATGAATTAACAGAACCCAAACCAGTTTCTCAGAAAGCTACTTTCCACTTTTGAACGGAAGACATTTCCTTTTCACCATAGCCCTCTAAGGGCTTCCAAATATTCCTTTGCAATTCCACAAGAACAGCCTTAGCGAAAGGCTTCTTGAAGGAAAGATGTAACTCTGTGAGATGAATTAACAGAACACAGAGCAGTTTCTCAGAAAGCTTCTTTCCAGTTTTGAACTTAAGATATTTCCTCATTCAGCATAGCCTCTATGGGCTTCCAAATATCCTTAATTCCACAAGAATAGCCTTAGGGAAAGGCTTGAAGGAAAGATGTAACTCTGTGAGATGAATTAATAGAACTCAGAGCAGTCTCTCAGAAAGTTTCTTTCCAGTTTTGAACGAAGACATTTTTTTCACCATAGCCCTCTAAGGGCTTCCAAATATTCCTTGCAATTCCACAAGAACAGCCTTAGGGAAAGGCTTCTTGAAGGGAAAGATGTAACCTGTGAGATGAATTAACAGAACACAGAGCAGTTTCTCAGAAAGCTTCTTTCCAGTTTTGAACTTAAGATATTTCTCATTCAGCATAGCCCTCTATGGGCTTCCAAATATCCCTTTGCCAATTCCACAAGAATAGCCTTAGGGAAAGGCTTCTTGAAGGGAAAGATGTAACTCTGTGAGATGAATTAATAGAACTCAGAGCAGTCTCTCAGAAAGTTTCTTTCCAGTTTTGAACGGAAGATATTTCCTTTTTCACCATAGCCCTCTATGGGATTCCAAATATTCCTTTGCCAATTCCACAAGAACAGCCTTAGCGAAAGGCTTCTTGAAGGGAAAGATGTAACTCTGTGAGATGAATTAACAGAACACAGAGCAGTTTCTCAAAAAGCTTCTTTCCAGTTTTGAACGGCAGATATTTCCTTTTTCACTATAGCCCTCCAAGGGCTTCCAAATATCCCTTTGCCAATTCCAAGAACAGCCAGAAAGGCTTGAAGGAAAGATGTACCACTGTGAGATGAATTAACAGAACACAGAGAAGTTTCTCAGAAAGCTTCTTTCCAGTTTTGAAGGGAAGATATTTCCTTTTTCACTATAGTCTCTCGGGCTTCCAAATATCCCTTTGCCAATTCCACAAGAACAGCCTTAGCGAAGGTTTCTTGAAGGAAAGATGTAACTCTGAGATGAATTAACAGAAGAGAGAGCAGTTTCTCAGAAAGCTTCTTTCCAGTTTTGAACGGAAGATATTTCCTTTTCACCATAGCCCTCATGGGCTTCCAAATATCCTTTGCCAATTCCACAAGAACAGCCTTAGCGAAAGGCTTTTGAAGGAAAGATGTAACTCTGTGAGATGAATTAAAGAACACAGAGCAGTTTCTCAGAAAGCTTTTTCCAGTTTTGAAAGGAAGATATTTCCTTTTTTCACCTAGCCCTACGGCTTCCAAATATCCCTTTGCCAATTCCAGAAGAACAGCCTTAGCGAAAGGCTTTTGAAGGAAAGATGTAACTCTGTGAGATGAATTAACAGAACACAGAGCAGTTTCTGAGAAAGCTTCTTCCAGTTTTGAACGGAGATATTTCCTTTTCACCATAGCCCTATGGGCTTAAATATCCCTTTGCCAATTCCACAAGAACAGCTTAGCTTAAAGGCTTCTTGAAGGGAAAGATGTAACCTGTGAGATGAATTAACAGAACAGAGCAGTTTCTCAAAAAGCTTTTTGCAGTTTTGAACGGAAGATATTTCCTTTTCACCATAGCCTCTATGGGCTTCCAAATATCCCTTTGCTTCCACAAGAACAGCCTTAGCGAAAGGCTTCTTGAAGGAAAGATGTAACTCTGTGAGATGAATTAGCAGAACACAGAGCAGTTTCTCAGAAAGCTTCTTCCAGTTTTGAACGGAAGATATTTCCTTTTTCCACTATAGCCTCTAAGGGCTTCCAAATATCCTTGCCAATTATACAAGAACAGCCTTAGCGAAAGGTTTCTTGAAGGAAAGATGTAACTCTGTGAGATGAATTAACAGAACACAAAGCAGTTTCTCAGAAAGCTACATTCCAGTTTTGAACGGAAGACATTTCTTTTCACCATAGCCCTCTATGGGTTTCCAAATATCCCTACCAATTCCACAAGAACAGCCTTACCGAAAGTCTTCTTGAAGGGAAAGATGTAACTCTGTGAGATGAATTAGCAGAACACAGAGCAGTTTCTCAGAAAGCTTCTTTCCAGTTTTGAACGGAAGATATTTCCTTTTCCACTATAGCCCTCTAAGGGCTTCCAAATATCCCTTTACCAATTATACAAGAACGACCTTAGCGAAAGGTTTCTTGAAGGGAAAGATGTAACTCTGTGAGATGAATTAACAGAACACAAAGCAGTTTCTCAGAAAGCTACATTCCAGTTTTGAACGGAAGACATTTCCTTTTTCACCATAGCCCTCTAAGGGCTTCCAAATATTCCTTTGCCAATTCCACAAGAACAGCCTTAGCGAAAGGCTTCTTGAAGGGAAAGATGTAACTCTGTGAGATGAATTAACAGAACACAGAGCAGTTTCTCAGAAAGCTTCTTTCCAGTTTTGAACGGAAGATATTTCCTCATTCAGCATAGCCCTCTATGGGATTCCAAATATCCCTTTGCCAATTCCACAAGAACAGCCTTAGCGAAAGGCTTCTTGAAGGTAAAGATGTAACTCTGTGAGATGAATTAACAGAACTCAGAGCAGTTTCTCAGAAAGTTTCTTTCCAGTTATGAACGGAAGATATTTCCTTTTTCACCATAGCCTTCTATGGGATTCCAAATATTCCTTTGCCAATTCCACAAGAACAGCCTTAGCGAAAGGCTTCTTGAAGGGAAAGATGTAACTCTGTGAGACGAATTAACAGAACACAGAGCAGTTTCTCAGAAAGCTTCTTTCCAGTTTTGAACGGCATATTTCCTTTTTCAACATAGCCTCTATGAGCTTCCAAATATCCTTGCCAATAGCACAAGAACAGCCTTAGCGAAAGGCTTTTGAAGGAAAGATGTAACCTGTGAGATGAATTAATAGAACACAGAGCAGTTTCTCAGAAAGCATCTTTCCAGTTTTGAACGGAAGATATTTCCTTTTTCAGCATAGCCTCTATGGGCTTCCAAATATCCCTTTGCCAATTCCACAAGAACAGCCTTAGCGAAGGTTTCTTGAAGGGAAAGATGTAACTCTGTGAGATGAATTAACAGAACACAGAGCAGTTTCTCAGAAAGCTTCTTTCCAGTTTTGAACGGAAGATATTTCTTTTTCACCACAGCCCTCTGTGGGCTTCAAATATCCTTTGCCAATTCCACAAGAACAGCCTTAGCGCAAGGCTTCTTGAAGGAAAGATGTAACCTGTGAACTGAATTAACAGAACACAGAGCAGTTTCTCAGAAAACTTCTTCCAGTTTTGAGAGGAAGATATTTCCTTTTTTCACTATATCCTCTCTAGGGGTTCCAAATATCCTTTGCCATATCCACAAGAACAGCCTTAGCGAAGGGTTTCTTGAAGGGAAAGATGTAACTCTGTGAGATGAATTAACAGAACACAGAGGAGTTTCTCAGAGAGCTTCTTTCCAGTTTTGAACGGAAGATATTTCCTTTTTTCACAATAGCCTCTATGGGCTTCAAATATCCTTTGCCCATTCCACAAGAACAGCCTTAGCGAAGGTTTAGAAGGAACAAGTAACTCTGTGAGATGAATTAACAGAACACAGAGCAGTTTCTCAGAAAGCTTTTTCCAGTTTTGAACGGAAGATATTTCCTTCTCCAGCATAGCCCTCTAGGGCTTCCAAATATCCCTTTGTCAATTCCACACAGCCTTAGCGAAAGGCTTCTTGAAGGAAAGATGTAACACTGTGAGATGAATTAACAGAACACAGAGCCGTTTCTCAGAAAGCTTCTTTCCAGTTTTGAACGGAAGATATTTCCTTTTTCACCGTAGCCTCTATGGGCTTCAAATATCCTTTGCCCATTCCACAAGAACAGCCTTAGCGAAAGGTTCTAGAAGGAACAAGTAACTCTGTGAGATGAATTAACAGAACACAGAGCAGTTTCTCAGAAAGCTTCTTCCAGTTTTGAACGGAAGATATTTTCTCCAGCATAGCCCTCTAGGGCTTCCAAATATCCCTTTGTCAATTCCACAAGTACAGCCTTAGCGAAAGGCTTTTGAAGGAAAGATGTAACACTGTGAGATGAATTAACAGAACACAGAGCTGTTTCTCAGAAAGCTTCTTCCAGTTTTGAACGGAAGATATTTCCTTTTTCACCGTAGCAATCTATGGGCTTCCAAATATCCCTTTGCTAATTCCACAAGAACAGCCTTAGCGAAAGGCTTCTTGAAGGGAAAGATGTAACTCTGTGAGATGAATTAACAGAACACAGAGCTGCTTTCTCAGAAAGCTTCTTTCCAGTTTAGAACGGAAGATATTTCCTTTTCCACCATAGCCTCTATGGGCTTCCAAATATCCCTTTGTCAATTACACAAGAACAGCCTTAGCGAAAAGGCTTTTGAAGGAAAGATTTAACTCTGTGAGATGAATTAACAGAACACAGAGCAGTTTCTCTGAAAGCTTTTTCCAGTTTTGAACGGAAGAGATTTCTTTTTCACTATAGCCCTCTATGGGCTTTTAAATATCCCTTAGCCAATTCCACAAGAACAGCCTTAGCGAAAGGATTCTTGAAGGAAAGATGTAACTCTGTGAGATGAATTAACAGAACAAAGAGCAGTTTTCAGAAAGTCTTTCCAGTTTTGAACGGAAGATATTTCCTTTTCACCATAGCCCTATGGGCTTCCAAATATCCCTTTGCCAATTCCACAAGAACAGCCTTAGTGTGCAAGGCTTCTTGAAGGAAAGATGTAACCCTGTGAGATGAATTAACAGAACACAGAGCAGTTTCTCAGAAAGCTTCTTCCAGTTTTGAAAGAAGATATTTCCTTTTCACTATAGCCCTCTATGGGCTTCCAAATATCCCTTTGCCATATCCACAAGAACAGCGTAGGAAAGGCTTTTGAAGGGAAAGATGTAACTCTGTGAGATGAATTAACAGAACAAAGAGCAGTTTCTCAGAAAGCTTCTTTCCAGTTTTGAACGGAAGATATTTCTTTTTCACCATAGCCCTCATGGGCTTCCAAATATCCCTTTGCCAATTCCACAAGAACAGCCTTAGTGCAAGGCTTCTTGAAGGAAAGATGTAACCCTGTGAGATGAATTAACAGAACACAGAGCAGTTTTCAGAAAGCTTCTTTCCAGTTTTGAAAGAAGATATTTCCTTTTTTCACTATAGCCCTCTATGGGCTTCCAAATATCCCTTTGCCATATCCACAAGAACAGCGTGAGGAAAGGCTTTTGAAGGGAAAGATGTAACTCTGTGAGATGAATTAACAGAACAAAGAGCAGTTTCTCAGAAAGTTCTTTCCAGTTTTGAACGGAAGATATTTCCTTTTCCCCATAGCCCACTATGGGCTTCCAAATATCCTTTTCCAACTCCACAAGAACAGCCTTAGTGCAAGGCTTCTTGAAGGAAAGATGTAACCTGTGAGATGAATTAACAGAACACAGAGCAGTTTTCAGAAAGCTTCTTTCCAGTTTTGAAAGAAGATATTTCCTTTTTTCACTATAGCCTCTATGGGCTTCCAAATATCCCTTGCTAATTCCACAAGAACAGCCTTAGCGAAAGGCTTCTTGAAGGGAAAGATGTAACTCTGTGAGATGAATTAACAGAACAAAGAGCAGTTTCTCAGAAAGCTTCTTTCCAGTTTTGAACGGAAGATATTTTTCCCCATAGCCCACTATGGGCTTCCAAATATCCTTTTCCAACTCCACAAGAACAGCCTTAGCGAAAGGTTTTGAAGGGAAAGATATAACTCAGAGATGAATTAACAGAACACAGAGCAGTTTCTCAGAAAGCTTCTTTCCAGTTTTGAACGGGAGATATTTCCTTTTCAATATAGCCTCCAAGGCTTCCAATATCCTTTGCCAATTCCAAGAACAGCCTTAGCGAAAGTCTTCTTGAAGGAAAGATGTAACTCTGTGAGATGAATTAACAGAAAACGGAGCAGTTTTCAGAAAGCTTCTTTCCAGTTTTGAACGGAAGATATTTCCTTTTTCAACATAGCCTCTATGAGCTTCCAAATATCCTTTGCCAATAGCACAAGAACAGCCTTAGCGAAAGGCTTCTTGAAGGGAAAGATGTAACTCTGAGATGAATTAACAGAACACAGAGCAGTTTCTCAGAAAGCTACTTTCCAGTTTTGAACGGAAGATATTTTTTCAATATAGCCCTCCAAGGCTTCCAAATATCCTTTGCCAATTCCAAGAACAGCCTTAGCGAAAGTCTTCTTGAAGGAAAGATGTAACTCTGTGAGATGAATTAACAGAAAACGGAGCAGTTTCTAGAAAGTTTCTTTCCAGTTTTGAACGGAAGATATTTCCTTTTTCAACATAGCCTCATGAGCTTCCAAATATCCCTTGCTAATAGCACAAGAACAGCCTTAGCGAAAGGCTTCTTGAAGGAAAGATGTAACTCTGTGAGATGAATTAACAGAACACAGAGCAGTTTCTCAGAAAGCTTCTTTCCAGTTTTGAACGGAAGATATTTCCTTTTCACCACAGCCCTCTATGGGCTTCCAAATATCCCTTTGCCAATTCCACAAGCGAAGGCTTTGAAGGAAAGATGTAACTCGAGATGAATTAACAGAACACAGAGCAGTTTCTCAGAAAGCTTCTTTCCAGTTTTGAAGGGAAGATATTTCCTTTTCACCATAGCCCTCGTGGGCTTCCAAATATCCCTTTGCCAATTCCACAAGAACAGCCTTAGTGAAAGGTTTCTTGAAGGGAAAGATGTAACTCTGTGAGATGAATTAACAGAACACAGAGCAGTTTCTCAGAAAGCTTTTTCCAGTTTTGAAGGGAAGATACTTCCTTTTCCACCATAGCCCTCTAACGCTTCCAAATATCCCTTTGTCAATTCCACAAGAACAGCCTTAGTGAAAGTCTTCTGAAGGAAAGATGTAACTCTGTGAGATGAATTAACAGAACACAGAGCAGTTTCTCAGAAAGCTTCTTTCCAGTTTTGAACGGAAGATATTTTTTTTCACCATAGCCTCTAAGGGCTTCCAAATATCCCTTTTCCAATTCCAAAAGAACAGCCTTAGCGAAAGGCTTCTGAAGGAGAGATGTAACTCTGTGAGATGAATTAACAGAACACAGAGCAGTTTCTCAGAAAGTTTCTTTCCAGTTTTGAACGGAAGATATTTTTCCACCACAGCCCTCTATGGGCTTCCAAATATCCTTTGTTTCCCCAAGAACAGCCTTAGCGAAAGGCTTCTTGAAGGAAAGATGTAACTCTGTGAAATGAATTAACAGAACACAGAGCAGTATCTGAGAAAGTTTCTTTCCAGTTTTGAACGGAAGATATTTCCTTTTCCACCATAGCCCTAAGGTCTTCCAAATATCCTTGCCAATTCCACAAGAACAGCCTTAGCGAAAGGCTTTTGAAGGGAAAGATGTAACCTGTGAGATGAATTAACGAACACAGAGCAGTTTCTCAGAAAGCTTCTTTCCAGTTTTGAACGGAAGATACTTCCTTTTCACCATAGCCCTCTATGGGCTTCCAAATATCCTGCTGCTAATTCCACAAGAACAGCCTTAGCGAAAGGCTTGAAGGGAAAGATGTAACTCTGTGAGATGAATTAACAGAACACAGAGCAGTTTCTCAGAAAGCTTCTTTCCAGTTTTGAACGGAAGATATTTCCTTTTTTACCATAGCCCTCTAAGGTCTTCCAAATATCCCTTTGCCAATTCCACAAGAACAGCCTTAGCAAAGGCTCTTGAAGGGAAAGATGTAACTCTGTGAGATGAATTAACGAACACAGAGCAGTTTCTCAGAAAGCTTCTTTCCAGTTTTGAACGGAAGATATTTCCTTTTCACCATAGCCCTCTATGGGCTTCCAAATATCCGTTGCCAATTCCACAAGAACAGCCTTAGCGAAAGGCTGCTTGAAGGGAAAGATGTAACTCTGTGAGATGAATTAACAGAACACAGAGCAGTTTCTCAGAAAGCTTCTTTCCAGTTTTGAACGGAAGATATTTCCTTTTTACCGTAGCCCTCTATGGGCTTCCAAATATCCCTTGCCAATTCCACAAGAACAGCCTTAGCGAAAGGCTTCTTGAAGGAAAGATGTAACTCTGTGAGATGAATTAACAGAACACAGAGCAGTTTCTCAGAATACTTTTCCAGTTTTGAGAAGAAGATATTTCCTTTTCACTATAGCCTCTAAGGGCTTCCAAATATGCCTTTGCCATATCTACAAGAACAGCCTTAGCGAAGGGATTCTTGAAGGAAAGATGTAACCTGTGAGATGAATTAACAGAACACAGAGCAGTTTCTCCAAAGCTTCTTTCCAGTTTTGAATGGAAGATATTTCCTTTTCACCATAGCCTCTATGGGCTTCCAAATATCCCTTGCCAATTCCACAAGAACAGCCTTAGCGAAAAGGCTGTGAAGGAAAGATGTAACTCTGTGAGATGAATTAACAGAACACAGAGCAGTTCTCAGAAAGCTTATTTCCAGTTTTGAACGGAAGATATTTCCTTCTCCAGCATAGCCTCTAAGGGCTTGCAAATATCCGTTGTCAATTCCACAAGAACAGCCTTAGCGAAAGGCTTCTTGAAGGAAAGATGTAACTCTGTGAGATGAATTAACAGAACACAGAGCAGTTTTCTCAAGCTTCTTTCCATTTTGAACATAAGATAATTCCTTTTCACCATAGCCCTCTGTGGGCTTCCAAATATCCTTTGCCAATTCCACAAGAACATCCATAGCGAAAGGCTTCTTGAAGGGAAAGATGTAACTATGTGAGATGAATTAACAGAACACAGAGCAGTTTCTCAGAAAACTTCTTTCCAGTTTTGAGAGGAAGATATTTCCTTTTCACTATATCCTCTATGGGCTTCCAAATATCCCTTTGCCATATCCACAAGAACAGCCTTAGCGAAGGTTTCTTGAAGGGAAAGATGTAACTCTCTGAGATGAATTAACGGAACACAGAGGTTTCTCAGAAAGCTTCTTTCCAGTTTTGAACGGAAGATATTTCCTTTTTCACCATAGCCCTCTATGGGCTTCGAAATATCCCTTTTCCCATTCCACAAGAACAGCCTTAGCGAAAGGCTTCTTGAAGGGAAAGATGTAACTCTGTGAGATGAATTAACAGAACACAGAGCAGTTTCTCAGAAAGATTCTTTCCAGTTTTGAACGGAAGATATTTCCTTCTCCAGCATAGCCCTCTAAGGGCTTCCAAATATCCCTTTGTCAATTCCACAAGAACAGCCTTAGCGAAAGGCTTCTTGAAGGGAAAGATGTAACACTGTGAGATGAATTAACAGAACACAGAGCCGTTTCTCAGAAAGCTTCTTTCCAGTTTTGAACGGAAGATATTTCGTTTTTCACGGTAGCAATCTATGGGCTTCCAAATATCCCTTTGCCAATTCCACAAGAACAGCCTTAGCGAAAGGCTTCTTGAAGGGAAAGATGTCACTCTGTGAGATGAATTAACAGAACACAGAGCCATTTCTCAGAAAGCTTCTTTCCAGTTTTGAACGGAAGATATTTCCTTTTCCATCATAGCCCTCTAAGGGCTTCCAAATATCCCTTTGTCAATTCCAGAAGAACAGCCTTAGCGAAAGGCTTGTTGAAGGGAAAGATGTAACTCTGTGAGATGAATTAACAGAACACAGAGCAGTTTCTCAGAAAGCTTCTTTCCAGTTTTGAACGGAAGATATTTCCTTTTTTACCATAGCCCTCTATGGGCTTCCAAATATCCCTTTGCCAATTCCACAAGAACAGCCTTAGCGCAAGGCTTCTTGAAGGGAAAGATGTAACTCTGTGAGATGAATTAACAGAACACAGAGCAGTTTCTCAGAATACTTCTTTCCAGTTTTGAGAACAAGATATTTCCTTTTCACTATAGCCCTCTAAGGGCTTCCAAATATGCCTTTGCCATATCTACAAGAACAGCCTTAGCGAAGGATTCTTGAAGGGAAAGATGTAACCTGTGAGATGAATTAACAGAACACAGAGCAGTTTCTCAGAAAGCTTCTTTCCAGTTTTGAAGGAAGATATTTCCTTTTTCCCCATAGCCCACTATGGGCTTCCAAATATCCTTTTCCAACTCCACAAGAACAGCCTTAGCGAAAGGCTTCTGTGAAGGGAAAGATGTAACTCTGTGAGATGAATTAACAGAACACAGAGCAGTTTCTCAGAAAGCTTCTTTCCAGTTTTGAACGGAAGATATTTCCTTTTCACCACAGCCCTCCTATGGGCTTCAAATATCCTTTGCCAATTCCAGAAGAACAGCCTTAGCGAAAGGCTTCTTGAAGGGAAATATGTCACTCTGTGAGATGAATTAACGGAACACAGAGCAGTTTCTCAGAAAGATTCTTTCCAGTTTTGAGCGGAAGATATTTCCTTTTCACCATAGCCCTCTAAGGTCTTCCAAATATCCCTTTGCCACTTCCACAAGAACAGCCTTAGTGAAGGCTTCTTGAAGGGAAAGATGTAACTCTGTGAGATGAATTAAGCAGAACACAGAGCAGTTTCTCAGAAAGCTTCTTTCCAGTTTTGAACGGAAGATACTTCCTTTTCACCACAGCCCTCTATGGGCTTCCAAATATCCTTTGCCAATTCCACAAGAACAGCCTTAGCGAAAGGCTTTTGAAGGAAATATGTCACTCTGTGAGATGAATTAACGGAACACAGAGCAGTTTCTCAGAAAGATTCTTTCCAGTTTTGAGCGGAAGATATTTCCTTTTCACCATAGCCCTCTAAGGGCTTCCAAATATCCTTTGTCAATTCCACAAGAACAGCCTTAGCGAAGGCTTCTTGAAGGAAAGATGTAACTCTGTGAGATGAATTAACAGAACACAGAGCAGTTTCTCAAGCTTCTTTCCAGTTTTGAGCGGAAGATATTTCCTTTTTTCACCGTAGCAATCTATGGGCTTCCAAATATCCCTTTGCCAATTCCACAACAACAGCCTTAGCGAAAGGCCTCTTGAAGGGAAAGATGTCACTCTGTGAGATGAATTAACACAACACAGAGCAGTTTCTCAGAAAGCTTCTTTCAGTTTTGAACGGAAGATATTTCCTTTTTCCACCATAGCCCTCTAACGCCTTCCAAATATCCCTTTGTCAATTCCACAAGAACAGCCTTAGTGAAAGTCTTCTTGAAGGGAAAGATGTAACTCTGTGAGATGAATTAACAGAACACAGAGCAGTTTCTCAGAAAGCTTCTTTCCAGTTTTGAGCGGAACATATTTTCTTTCACCATAGCCCTCTAAGGGCTTCCAAATATCCTTTTCCAATTCCAAAAGAACAGCCTTGGCGAAGGCTTCTTGAAGGAGAGATGTAACTCTGTGAGATGAATTAACAGAACACAGAGCAGTTTCTCAGAAAGCTTCTTTCCAGTTTTGAAGATATTTCCTTTTCCACCACAGCCCTCTATGGGCTTCCAAATATCCTTTGTCAATTCCACAAGAACAGCCTTAGCGAAGACTTCTTGAAGGGAAAGATGTAACTCTGTGAAATGAATTATCAGAACACAGAGCAGTATCTGAGAAAGCTTCTTTGCAGTTTTGAGCGGAAGATATTTCCTTTTCCACCATAGCCCTCTAAGGTCTTCCAAATATCCTTTGCCACTTCCACAAGAACAGCCTTAGCGAAGGCTTCTTGAAGGAAAGATGTAACTCTGTGAGATGAATTAACGGAACACAGAGCAGTTTCTCAGAAAGCTTCTTTCCAGTTTTGAGCGGAAGATATTTCCTTTTTCACCATAGCCCTCTATGGGCTTCCAAATATCCCGTTGCCAATTCCACAAGAACAGCCTTAGCGAAAGGCTTCTTGAAGGGAAAGATGTAACTCTGTGAGATGAATTAACAGAACACAGAGCAGTTTCTCAGAAAGCTTCTTTCCAGTTTTGAAGCGGAAGATATTTCCTTTTTGCGTAGCCCTCTATGGGCTTCCAAATATCCTTTGCCAATTCCACAAGAACAGCCTTAGCGAAAGGCTTCTTGAAGGGAAAGATGTAACTCTGTGAGATGAATTAACAGAACACAGAGCAGTTTCTCAGAATACTTCTTTCCAGTTTTGAGAAGAAGATATTTCCTTTTCACTATAGCCCTCTAAGGCTTCCAAATATCTTGCCATATCTACAAGAACAGCCTTAGCGAAGGGATTCTTGAAGGAAAGATGTAACCTGTGAGATGAATTAACAGAACACAGAGCAGTTTCTCAGAAAGCTTCTTTCCAGTTTTGAATGGAAGATATTTCCTTTTTCACCATAGCCCTCTATGGGCTTCCAAATATCCTTTGCCAATTCCACAAGAACAGCCTTAGCGAAAGGCTTGAAGGAAAGATGTAACTCTGTGAGATGAATTAACAGAACACAGAGCAGTTTCTCAGAAAGCTTATTTCCAGTTTTGAGCGGAAGATATTTCCTTCTCCAGCATAGCCCTCTAAGGGCTTGCAAATATCCCGTGTCAATTCCACAAGAACAGCCTTAGCGAAAGGCTTCTTGAAGGGAAAGATGTAACTCTGTGAGATGAATTAACAGAACACAGAGCAGTTTCTCAGAAAGCTTCTTTCCATTTTTGAACATAAGATAATTCCTTTTTCACCATAGCCCTCTGTGGGCTTCCAAATATCCCTTTGCCAATTCCACAAGAACATCCATAGCGAAAGGCTTCTTGAAGGGAAAGATGTAACTCTGTGAGATGAATTAACAGAACACAGAGCAGTTTCTCAGAAAACTTCTTTCCAGTTTTGAGAGGAAGATATTTCCTTTTTCACTATATCCCTCTATGGGCTTCCAAATATCCCTTTGCCATATCCACAAGAACAGCCTTAGCGAAGGGTTTCTTGAAGGGAAAGATGTAACTCTCTGAGATGAATTAACGGAACACAGAGGAGTTTCTCAGAAAGCTTCTTTCCAGTTTTGAACGGAAGATATTTCCTTTTTCACCATAGCCCTCTATGGGCTTCGAAATATCCCTTTTCCCATTCCACAAGAACAGCCTTAGCGAAAGGCTTCTTGAAGGGAAAGATGTAACTCTGTGAGATGAATTAACAGAACACAGAGCAGTTTCTCAGAAAGATTCTTTCCAGTTTTGAACGGAAGATATTTCCTTCTCCAGCATAGCCTCTAAGGGCTTCCAAATATCCTTTGTCAATTCCACAAGAACAGCCTTAGCGAAAGGCTGTGAAGGAAAGATGTAACACTGTGAGATGAATTAACAGAACACAGAGCCGTTTCTCAGAAAGCTTCTTTCCAGTTTTGAACGGAAGATATTTCGTTTTTCACCGTAGCAATCTATGGGCTTCCAAATATCCCTTTGCCAATTCCACAAGAACAGCCTTAGCGAAAGGCTTCTTGAAGGGAAAGATGTCACTCTGTGAGATGAATTAACAGAACACAGAGCCATTTCTCAGAAAGCTTCTTTCCAGTTTTGAACGGAAGATATTTCCTTTTCCATCATAGCCCTCTAAGGGCTTCCAAATATCCCTTTGTCAATTCCAGAAGAACAGCCTTAGCGAAAGGCTTGTTGAAGGGAAAGATGTAACTCTGTGAGATGAATTAACAGAACACAGAGCAGTTTCTCAGAAAGCTTCTTTCCAGTTTTGACGGAAGATATTTCCTTTTTACCATAGCCCTCTATGGGCTTCCAAATATCCCTTTGCCAATTCCACAAGAACAGCCTTAGCGCAAGGCTTCTTGAAGGGAAAGATGTAACTCTGTGAGATGAATTAACAGAACACAGAGCAGTTTCTCAGAACTTCTTTCCAGTTTTGAGATATTTCCTTTTCACTATAGCCCTCTAGGGCTTCCAAATATGCCTTTTGCCATATCTACAAGAACAGCCTTAGCGAAGGATTCTTGAAGGAAAGATGTAACCTGTGAGATGAATTAACAGAACACAGAGCAGTTTCTCAGAAAGCTTCTTTCCAGTTTTGAATGGAAGATATTTCCTTTTTCACCATAGCCCTCTATGGGCTTCCAAATATCCCTTTGCCAATTCCACAAGAACAGCCTTAGCGAAAGGCTTCTTGAAGGGAAAGATGTAACTCTGTGAGATGAATTAACAGAACACAGAGCAGTTTCTCAGAAAGCTTATTTCCAGTTTTGAACGGAAGATATTTCCTTCTCCAGCATAGCCCTCTAAGGGCTTGCAAATATCCCGTTGTCAATTCCACAAGAACAGCCTTAGCGAAAGGCTTCTTGAAGGGAAAGATGTAACTCTGTGAGATGAATTAACAGAACACAGAGCAGTTTCTCAGAAAGCTTTTTCCAGTTTTGAACGGAAGATATTTCCTTTTTCACAGTAGCAATCTATGGGCTTCCCAATATCCCTTTGCCAATTCCACAAGAACAGCCTTAGCGAAAGGTTTCTTGAAGGAAAGATGTAACTCTGTGAGATGAATTAACAGAACACAGAGCAGTTTCAGAAAGCTTCTTTCAGTTTTGAGCGGAAGTTATTTCCTTTCCCACCATAGCCCTCATGGCTCCATAATATCCCTTTGCCAATTCCACAAGAACAGCCTTAGCGAAACGTTTCTTGAAGGAAAGATGTAACTCTGTGAGATGAATTAACAGAACACAGAGCAGTTTCTCAGAAAGCTTCTTCCAGTTTTGAACATAAGATATTTCCTTTTTCACCATAGCCCTCTTTGGGCTAACAAATATCCCTTGCCAATTCCACAAGAACCTCCATAATAAAGGCTTTTGAAGGAAAGATGTAACTCAGAGATGAATTGAACACAGAGCAGTTTCTCAGAAAACTTCTTTCCAGTTTTGAGAGGAAGATATTTCCTTTTCACTATATCCCCTATGGGCTTCCAAATATCCCTTGCCATATCCACAAGAACAGCCTTAAGAAGGTTTCTTGAAGGAAAGATGTAACTCTGTGAGATGAATTAACGGAACACAGAGGAGTTTCTCAGAAAGCTTCTTTCCAGTTTTGAATGGAAGATATTTCCTTTTTCACCATAGCCCTCTATGGGCTTGAATATCCTTTTCCCATTCCACAAGAACAGCTTTAGCGAAGGCTTCTAGAAGGAACGATGTAACTCTGTGAGATGAATTAACAGAACAAAGAGCAGTTTCTCAGAAAGATTCTTTCCAGTTTTGAACGGAAGATATTTCTCCAGCATAGCCCTCATAAGGGCTTCCAAATATCCTTTGCACAATTCCACAAGAACAGCCTTAGCGAAAGGCTTCTTGAAGGGAAAGATGTCACCTGTGAGATGAATTAACAGAACACAGAGCCATTTCAGAAAGATTCTTTCCAGTTTTGAACGGAAGATATTTCCTTTTCCATCATAGCCCTCTAAGGGCTTCCAAATATCCCTTTGTCAATTCCAGAAGAACAGCCTTAGCGAAAGGCTTGTTGAAGGGAAAGATGTAACTCTGTGAGATGAATTAACAGAACACAGAGCAGTTTCTCAGAAAGCTTCTTTCCAGTTTTGAACGGAAGATATTTCCTTTTTCACCATAGCCCTCTATGGGCTTCCAAATATCCCTTTGCCAATTCCACAAGAACAGCCTTAGCGAAAGGCTTCTTGAAGGGAAAGATGTCACTCTGTGAGATGAATTAACAGAACACAGAGCAGTTTCTCAGAAAGCTTCTTTCCAGTTTTGAACGGAAGATATTTCCTTTTCCACCATAGCCCTCTATGGGCTTCGAAATATCCCTTTGCCAACTCCACAAGAACAGCCTTAGCGAAGGTCTTCTTGAAGGGAAAGATGTAACTCTATGAGATGAATTAACGGAACACAGAGCAGTTTCTCAGAAAGCTTCTTTCCAGTTTTGAACAGAAGATATTTCCTTTTTCACCATAGCCCTCTATGGGCTTCCAAATATCCCGTTGCCAATTCCACAAGAACAGCCTTAGCCAAAGGCTTCTTGAAGGGAAAGATGTAACTCTGTGAGATGAATTAACAGAACACAGAGCAGTTTCTCAGAAAGCTTCTTTCCAGTTTTGAACGGAAGATATTTCCTTTTTCACCATAGCCCTCTGTGGGCTTCCAAATATCCCTTTGCCAATTCCACAAGAACAGCCTTAGCGCAAGGCTTCTTGAAGGGAAAGATGTAACTCTGTGAACTGAATTAACCGAACACAGAGCAGTTTCTCAGAAAACTTCTTTCCAGTTTTGAGAGGAAGATATTTCCTTTTTCACTATATCCCTCTAGGGGTTCCAAATATCCCTTTGCCATATCCACAAGAACAGCCTTAGCGAAGGGTTTCTTGAAGGGAAAGATGTAACTCTGTGAGATGAATTAACAGAACACAGAGGAGTTTCTCAGAAAGCTTCTTTCCAGTTTTGAACGGAAGATATTTCCTTTTTCACCATAGCCCTCTATGGGCTTCGAAATATCCCTTTGCCCATTCCACAAGAACAGCCTTAGCGAAGGCTTCTGAAGGAAAGATGTAACTCTGTGAGATGAATTAACAGAACACAGAGCAGTTTCTGAAAGCTTCTTTCCAGTTTTGAACGGAAGATATTTCCTTCTCCAGCATAGCCCTCTAAGCGCTTCCAAATATCCCTTTGTCTATTCCACAAGAACAGCCTTAGCGAAAGGCTTCTTGAAGGCAAAGATGTAACACTGTGAGATGAATTAACAGAACACAGAGCCGTTTCTCAGAAAGCTTCTTTCCAGTTTTGAACGGAAGATATTTCCTTCTCCAGCATAGCCTCTAAGCGCTTCCAAATATCCCTTTGTCTATTCCACAAGAACAGCCTTAGCTTAAAGGCTTCTGAAGGCAAAGATGTAACACTGTGAGATGAATTAACAGAACACAGAGAGTTTCTCAGAAAGCTTTTTCCAGTTTTGAACGGAAGTATTTCCTTTTTCACCAGTAGCAATCTATGGGCTTCAAATATCCTTGCTAATTCCACAAGAACAGCCTTAGCGAAAGGCTTTGAAGGGAAAGATGTAACTCTGTGAGATGAATTAACAGAACACAGAGCCGTTTCTCAGAAAGCTTCTTTCCAGTTTTGAACGGAAGAGATTTCCTTTTTCACTATAGCCCTCTATGGGCTTTTAAATATCCCTTAGCCAATTCCACAAGAACAGCCTTAGCGAAAGGATTCTTGAAGGGAAAGATGTAACTCTGTGAGATGAATTAACAGAACAAAGAGCAGTTTCTCAGAAAGCATCTTTCCAGTTTTGAACGGAAGATATTTCCTTTTTCACCATAGCCCTCTATGGGCTTCCAAATATCCCTTTGCCAATTCCACAAGAACAGCCTTAGCGCAAGGCTTCTTGAAGGGAAAGATGTAACCCTGTGAGATGAATTAACAGAACACAGAGCAGTTTCTCAGAAAGCTTCTTTCCAGTTTTGAAAAGAAGATATTTCCTTTTTCACTATAGCCCTCTATGGGCTTCCAAATATCCCTTTGCCATATCCACAAGAACAGCCTTAGCGAAAGGCTTCTTGAAGGGAAAGATGTAACTCTGTGAGATGAATTAACAGAACACAGAATAGTTTCTCTGAAAGCTTTTTTCCAGTTTTGAACGGATGATATTTCCTTTTTCACTATAGCCCTCTATGGGCTTTTAAATATCCCTACACAATTCCACAAGAACAGCCTTAGTAAAAGGCTTCTGAAGGAAAGATGTAACACTGTGAGATGAATTAACAGAGCAGTTTCTCAGAAAGCTTCTTTCCAGTTTTGAACGGAAGATATTTCCTTTTCCACCGTAGCCCTCTATGTTCTTCCAAATATCCTTTGCCAATTCCACAAGAACAGCCTTAGCGAAAGGCCTTGAAGCGAAAGATGTAACTCTGTGAGATGAATTAACAGAACAAAGAGCAGTTTCTCAGAAAGCTTCTTTCCAGTTTTGAACGAAGATATTTCCTTTTCCCCCATAGCCACTATGGGCTTCCAAATATCCCTTTTCCAACTCCACAAGAACAGCCTTAGCGAAGGCTTCTTGAAGGAAAAGATGAAACCTGTGAGATGAATTAACAGAACACAGAGCAGTTTCTCAGAAAGCTTTTTCCAGTTTTGAACGGAAGATACTTCCTTTTTCACCATAGCTCTATGGGCTGCCAAATATCCCTTTGCCAATTCCACAAGAACAGCCTTAGCGAAGTCTTCTTGAAGGAAAGATGTAACTGTGAGATGAAGTAGAACACAGAGCAGTTTCTCAGAAAGCTTCTTTCCAGTTTTGAACGGAAGATATTTCCTTTTTCACTATAGCCTTCAAAGGCTTCCAAATATCCCTCCAATTCCACAAGAACGGCCTTAGCGAAGGTTTCTTGAAGGAAAGTTGTAACCTGTGAGATGAATTAACAGAACCCAAAGCAGTTTCTCAGAAAGCTACTTTCCAGTTTTGAACGGAAGACATTTCCTTTTTCACCATAGCCCTCTAAGGGCTTCCAAATATTCCTTTGCCAATTCCACAAGAACAGCCTTAGCGAAAGGCTTCTTGAAGGAAAGATGTAACTCTCTGAGATGAATTAACAGAACACAGAGCAGTTTCTCAAAGCTTCTTTCCAGTTTTGAACGGCAGATATTTTTTCACTATAGCCTCAAGGGCTTCCAAATATCCCTTACAATTCCTAAGAACAGTCAGAGCGCAAGGCTTTTGAAGGAAAGATGTACCACTGTGAGATGAATTAACAGAACACAGAGTTTCTCAGAAAGCTTCTTTCCAGTTTTGAAGGAAGATATTTTTTTCACTATAGCCCTCGGGCTTCCAAATATCCCTTTGCCAATTCCACAAGAACAGCTCTTAGCGAAAGGTTTCTTGAAGGGAAAGATGTAACTCTGAGATGAATTAACAGAAGAGAGAGCAGTTTCTCAGAAAGTTTCTTTCCAGTTTTGAACGGAAGATATTTCCTTTTTCACCATAGCCCTCTATGGGCTTCCAAATATCCCTTTGCCAATTCCACAAGATCAGCCTTAGCGAAAAGGCTCTTTGAAGGAAAGATGTAACTCTGTGAGATGAATTAACAGAACACAGAGCAGTTTCTCAGAAAGCTTCTTTCCAGTTTGGAAAGGAAGATATTTCTTTTCACCTTAGTCCTCTAAGGGCTTCCAAATATCCCTTTGCTAATTCCAGAAGAACAGCCTTAGCTTAAAGGTTTTGAAGGGAAAGATGTAACTCTGTGAGATGAATTACCAGAACACAGAGCAGTTTCTCAGAATGCTTCTTTCCAGTTTTGAATGGCAGATATTACCTTTTTCAATATAGCCCTCCAAGGGCTTCCAAATATCCCTTTGCCAATTCCAAGAACAGCCTTAGCGAAAGTCTTCTTGAAGGGAAAGATGTAACTCTGTGAGATGAACTCACAGAAAACAGAGCAGTTTCTCTGAAAGATTCTTTCCAGTTTTGAACGGAAGATATTTCCTTTTTCAACATAGCCCTCTATGAGCTTTTAAATATCCCTTTGCCAATAGCACAAGAACAGCCTTAGCGAAAGGCTTCTTGAAGGGAAAGATGTAACTCCGTGAGATGAATTAACAGAACACAGAGCAGTTTCTCAGAAAGCTTCTTTCCAGTTTTGAACGGAAGATATTTCCTTTTTCACCATAGCCCTCTATGGGCTTCCAAATATCCCTTTGCCAATTCCACAAGAACAGCCTTAGCGAAAGGCTTCTTGAAGGGAAAGATGTAACTCTGTGAGATGAATTAACAGAACACAGAGCAGTTTCTCAGAAAGCTTCTTTCCAGTTTTGAAGGGAAGATATTTACTTTTTCACTATAGCCCTCTCGGGGCTTCCAAATATCCCTTTGCCAATTCCACAAGAACAGCCTTAGCGAAAGGTTTCTTGAAGGGAAAGATGTAACACTGTGAGATGAATTAACAGAACACAGAGCAGTTTCTCAGAAAGCTTCTTTCCAGTTTTGAACGGAAGATATTTCCTTTTCCACCATAGCCCTCTAAGGGCTTCCAAATATCCCTTTGCCACTTCCACAAGAACAGCCTTAGCGAAAGGATTCTTGAAGGGAAAGATGTAACTCTGTGAGATGAATTAACGGAACACAGAGCAGTTTCTCAGAAAGCTTCTTTCCAGTTTTGAACGGAAGATATTTCCTTTTTCACCATAGCCCTCTATGGGCTTCCAAATATCCTTGCCAATTCCACAAGAACAGCCTTAGCGAAAGGCTTCTTGAAGGGAAGATGTAACTCTGTGAGATGAATTAACAGAACACAGAGCAGTTTCTCAGAAAGCTTCCTTCCAGTTTTGAACGGAAGATATTTCCTTTTCACCATAGCCCTCTATGGGCTTCCAAATATCCTTTGCCAATTCCACAAGAACAGCCTTAGCTAAAGGCTTCTTGAAGGGAAAGATGTAACTCTTGAGATGAATTAACAGAACACAGAGCAGTTTCTCAGAATACTTCTTTCCAGTTTTGAGAAGAAGATATTTCCTTTTCACTATAGCCCTCTATGGGCTTCCAAATATGCCTTGCCATATCCACAAGAACAGCCTTAGGAAGGGTTTCTTGAAGGAAAGATGTAACTCTGTGAGATGAATTAACAGAACACAGTTTCTCAGAAAGCTTTTTCCAGTTTTGAATGGAAGATATTTTTTTTCACCATAGCCCTATGGGCTTCCAAATATCCCTTTTCCACAAGAACAGCCTTAGCGAAAGGCTTTGAAGGAAAGATGTAACTCTGTGAGATGAATTAACAAAACACAGAGCAGTTTCTCAGAAAGCTTCTTTCCAGTTTTGAACGGAAGATATTTCCTTCTCCAGCATAGCCCTCTAAGGGCTTGCAAATATCCCTTTGTCAATTCCACAAGAACAGTCTTAGCGAAAGGCTTCTTGAAGGGAAAGATGTAACTATGTGAGATGAATTAACAGAACACAGAGCAGTTTCTCAGAAAGCTTCTTTCCAGTTTTGAACGGAAGATATTTCCTTTTTCACAGTAGCAATCTATGGGCTTCCAAATATCCCTTTGCCAATTCCACAACAACAGAATTAGCGAAAGGCTTCTTGAAGGGAAAGATGTCACTCTGTGAGATGAATTAACAGAACACAGAGCAGTTTCTCAGAAAGTTTCTTCCAGTTTTGAAAGGAAGATATTTCCTTTTCACCATAGCCCTCTATGGGCTTCCAAATATCCCTTTGCCATTTCCACAACAACAGCCTTAGCGAAAGGTTTCCTGAAGGAAAGATGTAACTCTGTGAGATGAATTAACAGAATACAGAACAGTTTCTCAGAAAGCTTCTTTCAGTTTTGAACGGAAGATATTTCCTTTTCACCATAGCCCTCTATGGGCTTCCCAATAACCCTTTGCCAATTCCACAAGAACAGCCTTAGCGAAAGGTTTCTTGAAGGAAAGATGTAACTCTGTGAGATGAATTAACAGAACACAGAGTTTCTCAGAAAGCTTCTTTCAGTTTTGAACGGAAGTTATTTCCTTCCCACCATAGCCCTCTATGGGCTTCCAAATATCCTTTGCCAATTCCACAAGAACAGCCTTAGCGAAAGGTTTCTTGAAGGGAAAGATGTAACTCTGTGAGATGAATTAACAGAACACAGAGCAGTTTCTCAGAAAGCTTCTTTCCAGTTTTGAACGGAAGATATTTTTCCTTTCCCATAGCCTACTATGGGCTTCCAAATATCCCTTCTCCAATCCACAAGAACAGCCTTAGCGAAAGGCTTTTGAAGGAAAGATGTAACCTGTGAGATGAATTAACAGAACACAGAGCAGTTTCTCAGAAAGCTTCTTTCCAGTTTTGAACGGAAGATATTTCCTTTTCACCATAGCCCTCTATGGGCTTCCAAATATCCTTTGCCATTCCACAAGAACAGCCTTAGCGAAAGGCTTCTTGAAGGGAAAGATGTCACTCTGTGAGATGAATTAACAGAACACAGAGCAGTTTCTCAGAAAGCTTCTTTCCAGTTTTGAACGGAAGATATTGCCTTTTCCACCATAGCCCTCTAACGCCTTCCAAATATCCCTTTGTCAATTCCAGAAGAACAGCCTTAGTGAAAGGCTTCTTGAAGGGAAAGATGTAACTCTGTGAGATGAATTAACAGAACACAGAGCAGTTTCTCAGAAAGCTTCTTTCCAGTTTTGAACGGAAGATATTTCTTTTCACCATAGCCTCTAAGGGCTTCCAAATATCCTTTCCAATTCCAAAAGAACAGCCTTAGCGAAAGGCTTCTTGAAGGGAAAGATGTAACTCTGTGAGATGAATTAACAGAACACAGAGCAGTTTCTCAGAAAGATTCTTTCCAGTTTTGAACGGAAGATATTTCCTTTTCCACCACAGCCCTCTATGGGCTTCCAAATATCCCTTTGTCAATTCCACAAGAACAGCCTTAGCGAAAGGCTTCTTGAAGGGAAAGATGTAATTCTGTGAGATGAATTAACAGAACACAGAGCAGTTTCTCAGAAAGCTTCTTTCCAGTTTTGAACAGGAAGATATTTCCTTTTTCACTATAGCCCTCTATGGCTTCCAAATATCCTTTGCCAATTCCACAAGAACAGCCTTAGCGAAAGGTTTTTGAAGGGAAAGATGTAACTCTGTGAGATGAATTAACAGAACACAGAACAGTTTCTCAGACAGCTTCTTTCCAGTTTTGAACGGAAGATATTTCCTTTTCACCTTAGCCTCTATGGGCTTCCCAATATCCCTTTGCCAATTCCACAAGAACAGCCTTAGCGAAAGGTTTCTTGAAGGGAAAGATGTAACTCTGTGAGATGAATTAACAGAACACAGAGCAGTTTCTCAGAAAGCTTCTTTCAGTTTTGAACGGAAGTATTTCCTTTTCCACCATAGCCTCTATGGGCTTCCAAATATCCCTTGCCAATTCCACAAGAACAGCCTTGAAAGGTTTCTTGAAGGAAAGATGTAACTCTGTGAGATGAATTAACAGAACACAGAGCAGTTTCTCAGAAAGCTTCTTTCCAGTTTTGAACGGAAGATATTTCCTTATTCAGCATAGCCCTTTTTTGGGCTTCCAAATATCACTTTGCCAATTCCACAAAAACAGCCTTAGCGAAAGGCATCTTGAAGGGAAAGATGTAACTCTGTGAGATGAATTAACAGAACACAGGGCAGTTTCTCAGAAAGCATCTTTCCAGTTTTGAACGGAAGATATTTCCTTTTTCAACATAGCCCTCTATGGGCTTCCAAATATCCCTTTGCCAATTCCACAAGAACAGCCTTAGCGAAAGGTTTCTTGAAGGGAAAGATGTAACTCTGTGAGATGAATTAACAGAACACAGAGCAGTTTCTCAGAAAGCTTCTTTCCAGTTTTGAACGGAAGATATTTCCTTTTTCACCATAGCCCTCTATGGGCTTCCAAATATACCTTGCTAATTCCACAAGAACAGCCTTAGCGAAAGGCTTCTTGAAGGGAAGATGTAACTCTGTGAGATGAATTAACAGAACACAGAGCAGTTTCTCAGAAAGCTTCTTTCCAGTTTTGAAGGAAGATATTTCCTTTTTCCCCATAGCCCACTATGGGCTTCCAAATATCCTTTTCCAACTCCACAAGAACAGCCTTAGCGAAAGGCTTCTTGAAGGAAAGATGTAACTCTGTGAGATGAATTAACAGAACACAGAGCAGTTTCTCAGAAAGCTTCTTTCCAGTTTTGAACGGAAGATATTTCCTTTTCACCACAGCCCTCTATGGGCTTCCAAATATCCTTTGCCAATTCCAGAAGAACAGCCTTAGCGAAAGGCTTTTGAAGGAAAATATGTAACTCTGTGAGATGAATTAACAGAACACAGAGCAGTTTCTCAGAAAGATTCTTTCCAGTTTTGAACGGAAGATATTTTTTTCACCATAGCCCTCTAAGGGCTTCCAAATATCCTTTGTCAATTCCACAAGAACAGCCTTAGCTGAAAAGGCTTGAAGGGAAAGATGTAACTCTGTGAGATGAATTAACAGAACACAGAGCAGTTTCTCAGAAAGCTTCTTTCCAGTTTTGAACGGAAGATATTTCCTTTTCACCATAGCCCTCTATGGGCTTCCAAATATCCCTTTGCCAATTCCACAAGAACAGAATTAGCGAAAGGCTTCTTGAAGGAAAGATGTAACTCTGTGAGATGAATTAACAGAACACAGAGCAGTTTCTCAGAAAGCTTCCTTCCAGTTTTGAACGGAAGATATTTCCTTTTTCACCATAGCCCTCTATGGGCTTCCAAATATCCTTTGCCAATTCCACAAGAACAGCCTTAGCGAAAGGCTTCTTGAAGGAAAGATGTAACTCTGTGAGATGAATTAACAGAACACAGAGCAGTTTCTCAGAATACTTCTTTCCAGTTTTGAGCGGAAGATATTTCCTTTTCACTATAGCCTCTATGGGCTTCCAAATATCCTTTGCCATATCCACAAGAACAGCCTTAGCGAAGGGTTTCTTGAAGGAAAGATGTAACTCTGTGAGATGAATTAACAGAACACAGATCAGTTTCTCAGAAAGCTTCTTTCCAGTTTTGAATGGAAGATATTTTTTCACCATAGCCCTATGGGCTTCCAAATATCCTTTGCCAATTCCACAAGAACAGCCTTAGCGAAGGCTTCTTGAAGGAAAGATGTAACTCTGTGAGATGAATTAACAAAACACAGAGCAGTTTCTCAGAAAGCTTCTTTCCAGTTTTGAACGGAAGATATTTCCTTTTTCAGCCATAGCCCTCTATGGGCTTGCAAATATCCCTTTGTCAATTCCACAAGAACAGTCTTAGCGAAGGCTTCTTGAAGGGAAAGATGTAACTCTGTGAGATGAATTAACAGAACACAGAGCAGTTTCTCAGAAAGCTTCTTCCAGTTTTGAACGGAAGATATTTCCTTTTTCACAGTAGCCCTCTATGGGCTTCCAAATATCCTTGCCAATTCCACAAGAACAGCCTTAGCGAAAGGCTTCTTGAAGGGAAAGATGTCACTCTGTGAGATGAATTAACAGAACACAGAGCAGTTTCTCAGAAAGCTTCTTTCCAGTTTGAAAGGAAGATATTTCCTTTTCACCATAGCCCTCTATGGGCTTCCAAATATCCCTTTGCCATTTCCACAAGAACAGCCTTAGCGAAAGGTTTCCTGAAGGGAAAGATGTAACTGTGAGATGAATTAACAGAATACAGAACAGTTTCTCAGAAAGCTTCTTTCAGTTTTGAGCGGAAGATATTTCCTTTCCCACCATAGCCCTCTATGGGCTTCCAAATATCCCTTTGCCAATTCCACAAGAACAGCCTTAGAAAGGTTTCTTGAAGGAAAGATGTAACTCTGTGAGATGAATTAACAGAACACAGAGCAGTTTCTCAGAAAGCTTCTTTCAGTTTTGAACGGAAGATATTTCCTTTTCCACCATAGCCCTCTATGGGCTTCAAATATCCTTTGCCAATTCCACAAGAACAGCCTTAGCGAAAGGTTTCTTGAAGGAAAGATGTAACTCTGTGAGATGAATTAACAGAACACAGAGCAGTTTCTCAGAAAGCTTCTTTCCAGTTTTCAACGGAAGATATTTCCTTTCCCACCATAGCCTCTATGGGCTTCCAAATATCCCTTTTCCAATTCCACAAGAACAGCCTTAGCGAAAGGCTTTGAAGGAAAGATGTAACTCTGTGAGATGAATTAACAGAACACAGAGCAGTTTCTCAGAAGCTTCTTTCCAGTTTTGAACGGAAGATATTTTTTTCACCATAGCCCTCTATGGGCTTCCAAATATCCCTTTGCCAATTCCACAAGAACAGCCTTAGCGAAAGGCTTCTTGAAGGAAAGATGTCACTCTGTGAGATGAATTAACAGAACACAGAGCAGTTTCTCAGAAAGCTTCTTTCCAGTTTTGAGCGGAAGATATTTCCTTTTCACCATAGCCCTCTATGGCTTTTAAATATCCCTTTGCCATTTCCACAAGAACAGCCTTAGCGAAAGGCTTCTTGAAGGAAAGATGTCACTCTGTGAGATGAATTAACAGAACACAGAGCAGTTTCTCAGAAAGCTTCTTTCCAGTTTTGAACGGAAGATATTTCCTTTTCACCATAGCCCTCTATGGCTTCCAAATATCCTTTGTCAATTCCACAAGAACAGCCTTAGTGAAAGGCTTCTTGAAGGGAAAGATGTAATTCTGTGAGATGAATTAACAGAACACAGAGCAGTTTCTCAGAAAGCTTCTTTCCAGTTTTGAACAGAAGATATTTCCTTTTCCACCATAGCCTCTATGGGCTTCCAAATATCCTTTGCCAATTCCACAAGAACAGCCTTAGCGAAAGGCTTCTTGAAGGAAAGATGTAACTCTGTGAGATGAATTAACAGAACACAGAGCAGTTTCTCAGAAAGCTTCTTTCCAGTTTTGAACAGAAGATATTTTTTTCACTATAGCCCTCTATGGGCTTCCAAATATCCTTTGCCATTTCCACAAGAACAGCCTTAGCGAAGGCTTCTTGAAGGAAAGATGTAACTCTGTGAGATGAATTAACAGAACACAGAGCAGTTTCTCAGACAGCTTCTTTCCAGTTTTGAACGGAAGATATTTCCTTTCCCACCATAGCCCTCTATGGGCTTCCAATATCCCTTTGCCAATTCCACAAGAACAGCCTTAGCGAAAAGGCTTGAAGGAAAGATGTAACTCTGTGAGATGAATTAACAGAACACAGAGCAGTTTCTCAGAAAGCTTCTTTCCAGTTTTGAACGGAAGTTATTTCCTTTCCCACCATAGCCCTCTATGGGCTTCCAAATATCCTTGCCAATTCCACAAGAACAGCCTTAGCGAAGGTTTCTTGAAGGAAAGATGTAACTCTGTGAGATGAATTAACAGAACACAGAGCAGTTTCTCAGAAAGCTTCTTTCCAGTTTTGAACGGAAGATATTTCCTTATTCAGCATAGCCCTTTTTGGGCTTCCAAATATCCTTGCCAATTCCACAACAACAGCCTTAGCGAAGGCTTCTTGAAGGGAAAGATGTAACTCTGTGAGATGAATTAACAGAACACAGAGCAGTTTCTCAGAAAGCATCTTTCCAGTTTTGAACGGAAGATATTTCCTTTTTCACTATAGCCCTCTATGGGCTTCCAAATATCCTTTGCCAATTCCACAAGAACAGCCTTAGCGAAAGGTTTCTTGAAGGAAAGATGTAACTCTGTGAGATGAATTAACAGAACACAGAGCAGTTTCTCAGAAAGCTTCTTTCCAGTTTTGAACGGAAGATATTTTTTTTCACCATAGCCCTCTATGGGCTTCCAAATATCCTTTGCCAATTCCACAAGAACAGCCTTAGCGAAGGCTTCTTGAAGGAAAGATGTAACCTGTGAGATGAATTAACAGAACACAGAGCAGTTTCTCAGAAAGCTTCTTTCCAGTTTTGAAGGAAGATATTTTTTTTCACCATAGCCCCTATGGGCTTCCAAATATCCTTTTCCAATTCCACAAGAACAGCCTTAGCGAAAGGCTTTGAAGGAAAGATGTAACCTGTGAGATGAATTAACAGAACACAGAGCAGTTTCTCAGAAAGCTTCTTTCCAGTTTTGAACGGAAGATATTTTTTTTCACCACAGCCCTCTATGGGCTTCCAAATATCCTTTGCCAATTCCAGAAGAACAGCCTTAGCGAAAGGCTTCTTGAAGGAAATATGTCACTCTGTGAGATGAATTAACGGAACACAGAGCAGTTTCTCAGAAAGATTCTTTCCAGTTTTGAACGGAAGATATTTCCTTTTCCACCATAGCCCTCTAAGGTCTTCCAAATATCCCTTTGCCACTTCCACAAGAACAGCCTTAGTGAAAGGCTTCTTGAAGGGAAAGATGTAACTCTGTGAGATGAATTAACGGAACACAGAGCAGTTTCTCAGAAAGCTTCTTTCCAGTTTTGAACGGAAGATACTTCCTTTTTCACCACAGCCCTCTATGGGCTTCCAAATATCCCTTTGCCAATTCCACAAGAACAGCCTTAGCGAAAGGCTTCTTGAAGGGAAATATGTCACTCTGTGAGATGAATTAACGGAACACAGAGCAGTTTCTCAGAAAGATTCTTTCCAGTTTTGAACGGAAGATATTTCCTTTTTCACCATAGCCCTCTAAGGGCTTCCAAATATCCCTTTGTCAATTCCACAAGAACAGCCTTAGCGAAAGGCTTCTTGAAGGGAAAGATGTAACTCTGTGAGATGAATTAACAGAACACAGAGCAGTTTCTCAGAAAGCTTCTTTCCAGTTTTGAACGGAAGATATTTCCTTTTTCACTATAGCCTCTATGGGCTTCAAATATCCCTTTGCCAATTCCACAACAACAGCCTTAGCGAAGGCTTCTTGAAGGGAAAGATGTCACTCTGTGAGATGAATTAACAGAACACAGAGCAGTTTCTCAGAAAGCTTCTTTCCAGTTTTGAACGGAAGATATTTCCTTTTTCACCATAGCCCTCTATGGGCTTCCAAATATCCTTTGTCAATTCCACAAGAACAGCCTTAGCGAAAGGCTTCTTGAAGGGAAAGATGTAACTCTGTGAGATGAATTAACAGAACACAGAACAGTTTCTCAGAAAGCTTCTTTCAGTTTTGAGCGGAAGATATTTTCTTTTTCACCATAGCCCTCTAAGGGCTTCCAAATATCCCTTTTCCAATTCCAAAAGAACAGCCTTAGCGAAAGGCTTCTTGAAGGGAGAGATGTAACTCTGTGAGATGAATTAACAGAACACAGAGCAGTTTCTCAGAAAGCTTCTTTCCAGTTTTGAACGGAAGATATTTCCTTTTCCACCACAGCCCTCTATGGGCTTCCAAATATCCCTTTGTCAATTCCACAAGAACAGCCTTAGCGAAAGACTTCTTGAAGGGAAAGATGTAACTCTGTGAAATGAATTATCAGAACACAGAGCAGTATCTGAGAAAGCTTCTTTGCAGTTTTGAACGGAAGATATTTCCTTTTCCACCATAGCCCTCTAAGGTCTTCCAAATATCCCTTTGCCACTTCCACAAGAACAGCCTTAGCGAAAGGCTTCTTGAAGGGAAAGATGTAACTCTGTGAGATGAATTAACGGAACACAGAGCAGTTTCTCAGAAAGCTTCTTTCCAGTTTTGAACGGAAGATATTTCCTTTTTCACCATAGCCCTCTATGGGCTTCCAAATATCCCGTTGCCAATTCCACAAGAACAGCCTTAGCGAAAGGCTTCTTGAAGGGAAAGATGTAACTCTGTGAGATGAATTAACAGAACACAGAGCAGTTTCTCAGAAAGCTTCTTTCCAGTTTTGAACGGAAGATATTTCCTTTTTACCGTAGCCCTCTATGGGCTTCCAAATATCCCTTTGCCAATTCCACAAGAACAGCCTTAGCGAAAGGCTTCTTGAAGGGAAAGATGTAACTCTGTGAGATGAATTAACAGAACACAGAGCAGTTTCTCAGAATACTTCTTTCCAGTTTTGAGAAGAAGATATTTCCTTTTTCACTATAGCCCTCTAAGGGCTTCCAAATATGCCTTTGCCATATCTACAAGAACAGCCTTAGCGAAGGGATTCTTGAAGGGAAAGATGTAACCCTGTGAGATGAATTAACAGAACACAGAGCAGTTTCTCCAAAGCTTCTTTCCAGTTTTGAATGGAAGATATTTCCTTTTTCACCATAGCCTCTATGGGCTTCCAAATATCCCTTGCCAATTCCACAAGAACAGCCTTAGCGAAAAGGCTGTGAAGGAAAGATGTAACTCTGTGAGATGAATTAACAGAACACAGAGCAGTTCTCAGAAAGCTTATTTCCAGTTTTGAACGGAAGATATTTCCTTCTCCAGCATAGCCTCTAAGGGCTTGCAAATATCCGTTGTCAATTCCACAAGAACAGCCTTAGCGAAAGGCTTCTTGAAGGAAAGATGTAACTCTGTGAGATGAATTAACAGAACACAGAGCAGTTTCTCAAGCTTCTTTCCATTTTGAACATAAGATAATTCCTTTTTCACCATAGCCCTCTGTGGGCTTCCAAATATCCCTTTGCCAATTCCACAAGAACATCCATAGCGAAAGGCTTCTTGAAGGGAAAGATGTAACTATGTGAGATGAATTAACAGAACACAGAGCAGTTTCTCAGAAAACTTCTTTCCAGTTTTGAGAGGAAGATATTTCCTTTTTCACTATATCCCTCTATGGGCTTCCAAATATCCCTTTGCCATATCCACAAGAACAGCCTTAGCGAAGGGTTTCTTGAAGGGAAAGATGTAACTCTCTGAGATGAATTAACGGAACACAGAGGAGTTTCTCAGAAAGCTTCTTTCCAGTTTTGAACGGAAGATATTTCCTTTTCACCATAGCCCTCTATGGGCTTCGAAATATCCCTTTTCCCATTCCACAAGAACAGCCTTAGCGAAAGGCTTCTTGAAGGGAAAGATGTAACTCTGTGAGATGAATTAACAGAACACAGAGCAGTTTCTCAGAAAGATTCTTTCCAGTTTTGAACGGAAGATATTTCCTTCTCCAGCATAGCCCTCTAAGGCTTCCAAATATCCTTTGTCAATTCCACAAGAACAGCCTTAGCGAAAGGCTTCTTGAAGGAAAGATGTAACACTGTGAGATGAATTAACAGAACACAGAGCCGTTTCTCAGAAAGCTTCTTTCCAGTTTTGAGCGGAAGATATTTCCTTTTCACCATAGCCTCTATGGGCTTCCAAATATCCTTTGCCAATTCCACAAGAACAGCCTTAGCGAAAGGCTTCTTGAAGGGAAAGATGTCACTCTGTGAGATGAATTAACAGAACACAGAGCCATTTCTCAGAAAGCTTCTTTCCAGTTTTGAACGGAAGATATTTCCTTTCCATCATAGCCCTCTATGGGCTTCAAATATCCTTTGTCAATTCCAGAAGAACAGCCTTAGCGAAGGCTTGTTGAAGGAAAGATGTAACTCTGAGATGAATTAACAGAACACAGAGCAGTTTCTCAGAAAGCTTCTTTCCAGTTTTGAACGGAAGATATTTCCTTTTTTACCATAGCCCTCTATGGGCTTCCAAATATCCCTTTGCCAATTCCACAAGAACAGCCTTAGCGCAAGGCTTCTTGAAGGGAAAGATGTAACTCTGTGAGATGAATTAACAGAACACAGAGCAGTTTCTCAGAATACTTCTTTCCAGTTTTGAGAACAAGATATTTCCTTTTTCACTATAGCCCTCTAAGGGCTTCCAAATATGCCTTTGCCATATCTACAAGAACAGCCTTAGCGAAGGGATTCTTGAAGGGAAAGATGTAACCCTGTGAGATGAATTAACAGAACACAGAGCAGTTTCTCAGAAAGCTTCTTTCCAGTTTTGAAGGGAAGATATTTCCTTTTCCCCCATAGCCCACTATGGGCTTCCAAATATCCCTTTTCCAACTCCACAAGAACAGCCTTAGCGAAAGGCTTCTTGAAGGGAAAGATGTAACTCTGTGAGATGAATTAACAGAACACAGAGCAGTTTCTCAGAAAGCTTCTTTCCAGTTTTGAACGGAAGATATTTCCTTTTTCACCACAGCCCTCTATGGGCTTCCAAATATCCCTTTGCCAATTCCAGAAGAACAGCCTTAGCGAAAGGCTTCTTGAAGGGAAATATGTCACTCTGTGAGATGAATTAACGGAACACAGAGCAGTTTCTCAGAAAGATTCTTTCCAGTTTTGAACGGAAGATATTTCCTTTTCCACCATAGCCCTCTAAGGTCTTCCAAATATCCCTTTGCCACTTCCACAAGAACAGCCTTAGTGAAAGGCTTCTTGAAGGGAAAGATGTAACTCTGTGAGATGAATTAACAGAACACAGAGCAGTTTCTCAGAAAGCTTCTTTCCAGTTTTGAACGGAAGATATTTCCTTTTTCACCACAGCCCTCTATGGGCTTCCAAATATCCCTTTGCCAATTCCACAAGAACAGCCTTAGCGAAAGGCTTCTTGAAGGGAAATATGTCACTCTGTGAGATGAATTAACGGAACACAGAGCAGTTTCTCAGAAAGATTCTTTCCAGTTTTGAACGGAAGATATTTCCTTTTTCACCATAGCCCTCTAAGGGCTTCCAAATATCCTTTGTCAATTCCACAAGAACAGCCTTAGCGAAGGCTTCTTGAAGGAAAGATGTAACTCTGTGAGATGAATTAACAGAACACAGAGCAGTTTCTCAGAAAGCTTCTTTCCAGTTTTGAACGGAAGATATTTCCTTTTTCACCGTAGCAATCTATGGGCTTCCAAATATCCCTTTGCCAATTCCACAACAACAGCCTTAGCGAAAGGCCTCTTGAAGGGAAAGATGTCACTCTGTGAGATGAATTAACACAACACAGAGCAGTTTCTCAGAAAGCTTCTTTCCAGTTTTGAACGGAAGATATTTCCTTTTCCACCATAGCCCTCTAACGCCTTCCAAATATCCCTTTGTCAATTCCACAAGAACAGCCTTAGTGAAAGTCTTCTTGAAGGGAAAGATGTAACTCTGTGAGATGAATTAACAGAACACAGAGCAGTTTCTCAGAAAGCTTCTTTCCAGTTTTGAACGGAACATATTTTCTTTTTCACCATAGCCCTCTAAGGGCTTCCAAATATCCCTTTTCCAATTCCAAAAGAACAGCCTTAGCGAAAGGCTTCTTGAAGGGAGAGATGTAACTCTGTGAGATGAATTAACAGAACACAGAGCAGTTTCTCAGAAAGCTTCTTTCCAGTTTTGAACGGAAGATATTTCCTTTTCCACCACAGCCCTCTATGGGCTTCCAAATATCCCTTTGTCAATTCCACAAGAACAGCCTTAGCGAAGGCTTCTTGAAGGGAAAGATGTAACTCTGTGAAATGAATTATCAGAACACAGAGCAGTATCTGAGAAAGCTTCTTTGCAGTTTTGAGCGGAAGATATTTCCTTTTCCACCATAGCCCTCTAAGGTCTTCCAAATATCCTTTGCCACTTCCACAAGAACAGCCTTAGCGAAGGCTTCTTGAAGGAAAGATGTAACTCTGTGAGATGAATTAACGGAACACAGAGCAGTTTCTCAGAAAGCTTCTTTCCAGTTTTGAGCGGAAGATATTTCCTTTTTCACCATAGCCCTCTATGGGCTTCCAAATATCCTTGCCAATTCCACAAGAACAGCCTTAGCGAAAGGCTTCTTGAAGGGAAAGATGTAACTCTGTGAGATGAATTAACAGAACACAGAGCAGTTTCTCAGAAAGCTTCTTTCCAGTTTTGAACGGAAGATATTTCCTTTTTCACCGTAGCCCTCTATGGGCTTCCAAATATCCCTTTGCCAATTCCACAAGAACAGCCTTAGCGAAAGGCTTCTTGAAGGGAAAGATGTAACTCTGTGAGATGAATTAACAGAACACAGAGCAGTTTCTCAGAATACTTCTTTCCAGTTTTGAGAAGAAGATATTTCCTTTTTCACTATAGCCCTCTAAGGCTTCCAAATATCCTTTGCCATATCTACAAGAACAGCCTTAGCGAAGGGATTCTTGAAGGGAAAGATGTAACCCTGTGAGATGAATTAACAGAACACAGAGCAGTTTCTCAGAAAGCTTCTTTCCAGTTTTGAATGGAAGATATTTCCTTTTTCACCATAGCCCTCTATGGGCTTCCAAATATCCCTTTGCCAATTCCACAAGAACAGCCTTAGCGAAAGGCTTGAAGGAAAGATGTAACTCTGTGAGATGAATTAACAGAACACAGAGCAGTTTCTCAGAAAGCTTATTTCCAGTTTTGAACGGAAGATATTTCCTTCTCCAGCATAGCCCTCTAAGGGCTTGCAAATATCCCGTTGTCAATTCCACAAGAACAGCCTTAGCGAAAGGCTTCTTGAAGGGAAAGATGTAACTCTGTGAGATGAATTAACAGAACACAGAGCAGTTTCTCAGAAAGCTTCTTTCCATTTTTGAACATAAGATAATTCCTTTTTCACCATAGCCCTCTGTGGGCTTCCAAATATCCCTTTGCCAATTCCACAAGAACATCCATAGCGAAAGGCTTCTTGAAGGGAAAGATGTAACTCTGTGAGATGAATTAACAGAACACAGAGCAGTTTCTCAGAAAACTTCTTTCCAGTTTTGAGAGGAAGATATTTCCTTTTTCACTATATCCCTCTATGGGCTTCCAAATATCCCTTTGCCATATCCACAAGAACAGCCTTAGCGAAGGGTTTCTTGAAGGGAAAGATGTAACTCTCTGAGATGAATTAACGGAACACAGAGGAGTTTCTCAGAAAGCTTCTTTCCAGTTTTGAACGGAAGATATTTCCTTTTTCACCATAGCCCTCTATGGGCTTCGAAATATCCCTTTTCCCATTCCACAAGAACAGCCTTAGCGAAAGGCTTCTGGAAGGGAAAGATGTAACTCTGTGAGATGAATTAACAGAACACAGAGCAGTTTCTCAGAAAGATTCTTTCCAGTTTTGAACGGAAGATATTTCCTTCTCCAGCATAGCCCTCTAAGGGCTTCCAAATATCCCTTTGTCAATTCCACAAGAACAGCCTTAGCGAAAGGCTTCTTGAAGGGAAAGATGTAACACTGTGAGATGAATTAACAGAACACAGAGCCGTTTCTCAGAAAGCTTCTTTCCAGTTTTGAACGGAAGATATTTCGTTTTTCACCGTAGCAATCTATGGGCTTCCAAATATCCCTTTGCCAATTCCACAAGAACAGCCTTAGCGAAAGGCTTCTTGAAGGAAAGATGTCACTCTGTGAGATGAATTAACAGAACACAGAGCCATTTCTCAGAAAGCTTCTTTCCAGTTTTGAACGGAAGATATTTCCTTTTCCATCATAGCCCTCTAAGGGCTTCCAAATATCCCTTTGTCAATTCCAGAAGAACAGCCTTAGCGAAAGGCTTGTTGAAGGAAAGATGTAACTCTGTGAGATGAATTAACAGAACACAGAGCAGTTTCTCAGAAAGCTTCTTTCCAGTTTTGACGGAAGATATTTCCTTTTTACCATAGCCCTCTATGGGCTTCCAAATATCCTTTGCCAATTCCACAAGAACAGCCTTAGCGAAAGGCTTCTTGAAGGGAAAGATGTAACTCTGTGAGATGAATTAACAGAACACAGAGCAGTTTCTCAGAAAACTTCTTTCCAGTTTTGAGATATTTCCAACGGAAGATATTTCCTTCTCCAGCATAGCCCTCTAAGGGCTTGCAAATATCCGTTGTCAATTCCACAAGAACAGCCTTAGCGAAAGGCTTTTGAAGGGAAAGATGTAACTCTGTGAGATGAATTAACAGAACACAGAGCAGTTTCTCAGAAAGCTTTTTCCAGTTTTGAACGGAAGATATTTCCTTTTCACAGTAGCAATCTATGGGCTTCCAAATATCCCTTGCCAATTCCACAATAACAGAATTAGCGAAAAGGCTCTTGAAGGGAAAGATGTCACTCTGTGAGATGAATTAACAGAACACAGAGCAGTTTCTCAGAAAGCTTCTTCCAGTTTTGAACAGAAGATATTTCTTTTTCACTATAGCCTCTATGGGCTTCCAAATATCCTCACCAATTCCACAAGAACAGCCTTAGCGAAGGTTTCTTTTGAAGGAAAGATGTAACTGTGAGATGAATTAACAGAACACAGAACAGTTTCTCAGAAAGCTTCTTCAGTTTTGAACAGAAGTTATTTCTTTCCCACCATAGCCCTCTGGGCTTCCAAATATCCTTTGCCAATTCCACAAGAACAGCCTTAGCGAAGGTTTCTTGAAGGAAAGATGTAACTCTGTGAGATGAATTAACAGAACACAGAGCAGTTTCTCAGAAAGCTTCTTTCCAGTTTTGAACATAAGATATTTCCTTTTCACCATAGCCCTCTGGGCTTCCAAATATCCCTTGCCAATTCCACAAGAACCTCCATAGCGAAAGGCTTCTTGAAGGGAAAGATGTAACTCTGTGAGATGAATTAACAGAACACAGAGCAGTTTCTCAGAAAACTTCTTTCCAGTTTTGAGAGGAAGATATTTTTTCACTATATCCCTCTATGGGCTTCCAAATATCCTTTGCCATATCCACAAGAACAGCCTTAGCTAAGAGTTTCTTGAAGGGAAAGATGTAACTCTGTGAGATGAATTAACGGAACACAGAGGAGTTTCTCAGAAAGCTTCTTTCCAGTTTTGAACGGAAGATATTTCCTTTTTCACCATAGCCTCTATGGGCTTCGAAATATGTCTTTCCCATTCCACAAGAACAGCCTTAGCGAAAGGCTTCTGAAGGAAAGATGTAACTCTGTGAGATGAATTAACAGAACACAGAGCAGTTTCTCAGAAACATTCTTTCCAGTTTTGAACGGAAGATATTTCCTTCTCCAGCATAGCCCTCTAAGGGCTTCCAAATATCCCTTTGTCAATTCCACAAGAACAGCCTTAGCGAAAGGCTTCTTGAAGGGAAAGATGTAACACTGTGAGATGAATTAACAGAACACAGAGCAGTTTCTCAGAAAGCTTCTTTCCAGTTTTGAACGGAAGATATTTCCTTTTTCACCATAGCCTCTATGGGCTTCCAAATATCCTTGCCAATTCCACAAGAACAGCCTTAGCGAAAGGCTTGAAGGAAAGATGTAACTCTGAGATGAATTAACAGAACACAGAGCAGTTTCTCAGAAAGCTTCTTTCCAGTTTTGAACGGAAGATATTTCCTTTTCCATCATAGCCCTCTAAGGGCTTCCAAATATCCCTTTGTCAATTCCAGAAGAACAGCCTTAGCGAAAGGCTTGTTGAAGGAAAGATGTAACTCTGTGAGATGAATTAACAGAACACAGAGCAGTTTCTCAGAAAGCTTCTTTCCAGTTTTGAACGGAAGATATTTCCTTTTTCACCATAGCCTCTATGGGCTTCCAAATATCCTTTGCCAATTCCACAAGAACAGCCTTAGCGAAAGGCTTTGAAGGGAAAGATGTCACTCTGTGAGATGAATTAACAGAACACAGAGCAGTTTCTCAGAAAGCTTCTTTCCAGTTTTGAACGGAAGATATTTCCTTTTCCACCATAGCCCTCTATGGGCTTCCAAATATCCTTGCCAATTCCACAAGAACAGCCTTAGCGAAGGTCTTCTTGAAGGAAAGATGTAACTCTATGAGATGAATTAACGGAACACAGAGCAGTTTCTCAGAAAGCTTCTTTCCAGTTTTGAACAGAAGATATTTCCTTTTTCACCATAGCCCTCTATGGGCTTCCAAATATCCTTGCCAATTCCACAAGAACAGCCTTAGCCAAAGGCTTCTTGAAGGAAAGATGTAACTCTGAGATGAATTAACAGAACACAGAGCAGTTTCTCAGAAAGCTTCTTTCCAGTTTTGAACGGAAGATATTTCCTTTTTCACCATAGCCCTCTGTGGGCTTCCAAATATCCTTGCCAATTCCACAAGAACAGCCTTAGCGAAAGGCTTGAAGGGAAAGATGTAACTCTGTGAACTGAATTAACCGAACACAGAGCAGTTTCTCAGAAAACTTCTTTCCAGTTTTGAGAGGAAGATATTTCCTTTTCACTATATCCTCTAGGGTTCCAAATATCCCTTTGCCATATCCACAAGAACAGCCTTAGGAAGGGTTTCTTGAAGGAAAGATGTAACTCTGTGAGATGAATTAACAGAACACAGAGGAGTTTCTCAAGCTTCTTTCCAGTTTTGAACGGAAGATATTTCCTTTTTCACCATAGCCCTCTATGGGCTTCAAATATCCCTTTGCCCATTCCACAAGAACAGCCTTAGCGAAGGCTTCTGAAGGAAAGATGTAACTCTGTGAGATGAATTAACAGAACACAGAGCAGTTTCTCAGAAAGCTTCTTTCCAGTTTTGAGCGGAAGATATTTCCTTCTCCAGCATAGCCCTCTAAGGGCTTCCAAATATCCTTTGTCTATTCCACAAGAACAGCCTTAGCGAAGGCTTCTTGAAGGAAAGATGTAACTCTGTGAGATGAATTAACAGAACACAGAGCAGTTTCTCAGAAAGCTTCTTTCCAGTTTTGAACAGAAGATATTTCCTTTTTCACCATAGCCCTCTATGGGCTTCCAAATATCCCTTTGCCAATTCCACAAGAACAGCCTTAGCGAAAGGCTTCTTGAAGGGAAAGATGTAACTCTGTGAGATGAATTAACAGAACACAGAGCCGTTTCTCAGAAAGCTTCTTTCCAGTTTTGAACGGAAGATATTTCCTTTTCACTATAGCCCTCTATGGGCTTCCAAATATCCCTTTGCCAATTCCACAAGAACAGCCTTAGCGAAAAGGCTTGAAGGGAAAGATGTAACTCTGTGAGATGAATTAACAGAACACAGAGCAGTTTCTCTGAAAGCTTTTTCCAGTTTTGAACGGAAGATATTTTTTTCACTATAGCCCTCTATGGGCTTTTAAATATCCTTAGCCAATTCCACAAGAACAGCCTTAGCGAAAGGCTTCTTGAAGGAAAGATGTAACTCTGTGAGATGAATTAACAGAACAAAGAGCAGTTTCTCAGAAAGCATCTTTCCAGTTTTGAACGGAAGATATTTCCTTTTTCACCATAGCCCTCTATGGGCTTCCAAATATCCCTTTGCCAATTCCACAAGAACAGCCTTAGCGCAAGGCTTCTTGAAGGGAAAGATGTAACCCTGTGAGATGAATTAACAGAACACAGAGCAGTTTCTCAGAAAGCTTCTTTCCAGTTTTGAAAAGAAGATATTTCCTTTTTCACTATAGCCCTCTATGGGCTTCCAAATATCCCTTTGCCATATCCACAAGAACAGCCTTAGCGAAAAGGCTTTTGAAGGAAAGATGTAACTCTGTGAGATGAATTAACAGAACACAGAATAGTTTCTCTGAAAGCTTTTTCCAGTTTTGAACGGATATTTTTTTTCACTATAGCCCTCTATGGGCTTTTAAATATCCCTTTGCCAATTCCACAAGAACAGCCTTAGCGAAGGCTTCTTGAACGGAAAGATGTAACACTGTGAGATTAATTAACAGAACACAGAGCAGTTTCTCAGAAAGCTTCTTTCCAGTTTTGAACGGAAGATATTTCCTTTTCCACCATAGCCCTCTAAGGGCTTCCAAATATCCCTTTGCCATATCCACAAGAACAGCCTTAGCGAAAGGCTTCTTGAAGGAAAGATGTAACTCTGTGAGATGAATTAACAGAACACAGAGCAGTTTCTCAGAAAGCTTCTTTCCAGTTTTGAACGGAAGATATTTCCTTTTCACTATAGCCCTCTATGGGCTTCCAAATATCCCTTGCCAATTCCACAAGAACAGCCTTAGCGAAAGGATTCTTGAAGGAAAGATGTAACCTGTGAGATGAATTAACAGAACAAGAGCAGTTTCTCAGAAAGATTCTTTCCAGTTTTGAACGAAGATATTTCCTTTTCACTATAGCCCTCTAAGGGCTTTTAAATATCCCTTTGCTAATTCCACAAGAACAGCCTTAGCGAAGGCTTCTTGAAGGGAAAGATGTAACCCTGTGAGATGAATTAACAGAACACAGAGCAGTTTCTCAGAAAGCTTCTTTCCAGTTTTGAAAGAAGATATTTTTCACCATAGCCCTCTATGGGCTTCCAAATATCCCTTTGCCAATTCCACAAGAACAGCCTTAGCGAAGGCTTTTGAAGGAAAGATGTAACTCTGTGAGATGAATTAACAGAACACAGAGCAGTTTCTCTGAAAGCTTCTTTCCAGTTTTGAACGGAAGATATTTCCTTTTCACTATAGCCCTCATGGGCTTCCAAATATCCCTTTGCCAATTCCACAAGAACAGCCTTAGCGAAAGGTTTCTTGAACGGAAAGATGTAACACTGTGAGATGAATTAACAGAACACAGAGCAGTTTCTCAGAAAGCTTCTTTCCAGTTTTGAACGGAAGATATTTCCTTTTCCACCATAGCCCTCTAAGGGCTTCCAAATATCCTTTGTCAATTCCACAAGAACAGCCTTAGCGAAAGGATTCTTGAAGGAAAGATGTAACTCTGTGAGATGAATTAACAGAACACAGAGCAGTTTCTCAGAAAGCTTCTTTCCAGTTTTGAAAAGAAGATATTTCCTTTTTCACTATAGCCCTCTATGGGCTTCCAAATATCCCTTTGCCATATCCACAAGAACAGCCTTAGCGAAAGGCTTCTTGAAGGGAAAGATGTAACTCTGTGAGATGAATTAACAGAACACAGAATAGTTTCTCTGAAAGCTTTTTTCCAGTTTTGAACGGATGATATTTCCTTTTTCACTATAGCCCTCTATGGGCTTTTAAATATCCCTTTGCCAATTCCACAAGAACAGCCTTAGCGAAAGGCTTCTTGAACGGAAAGATGTAACACTGTGAGATGAATTAACAGAACACAGAGCAGTTTCTCAGAAAGCTTCTTTCCAGTTTTGAACGGAAGATATTTCCTTTTCCACCATAGCCCTCTATGTTCTTCCAAATATCCCTTTGCCAATTCCACAAGAACAGCCTTAGCGAAAGGCTTCTTGAAGGGAAAGATGTAACTCTGTGAGATGAATTAACAGAACAAAGAGCAGTTTCTCAGAAAGCTTCTTTCCAGTTTTGAACGGAAGATATTTCCTTTTCCCCCATAGCTCACTATGGGCTTCCAAATATCCCTTTTCCAACTCCACAAGAACAGCCTTAGCGAAAGGCTTCTTGAAGGGAAAGATGTAACTCTGTGAGATGAATTAACAGAACACAGAGCAGTTTCTCAGAAAGCTTCTTTCCAGTTTTGAACGGAAGATACTTCCTTTTTCACCATAGCCCTCTATGGGCTTCAAAATATCCCTTTGCCAATTCCACAAGAACAGCCTTAGCGAAAGTCTTCTTGAAGGGAAAGATGTAACTGTGTGAGATGAAGTAGCAGAACACAGAGCAGTTTCTCAGAAAGCTTCTTTCCAGTTTTGAACGGAAGATATTTCCTTTTTCACTATAGCCCTCTAAGGGCTTCCAAATATCCCTTTGCCAATTCCACAAGAACGGCCTTAGCGAAAGGTTTCTTGAAGGGAAAGATGTAACTCTGTGAGATGAATTAACAGAACCCAAAGCAGTTTCTCAGAAAGCTACTTTCCAGTTTTGAACGGAAGACATTTCCTTTTTCACCATAGCCCTCTAAGGGCTTCCAAATATTCCTTTGCCAATTCCACAAGAACAGCCTTAGCGAAAGGCTTCTTGAAGGGAAAGATGTAACTCTGTGAGATGAATTAACAGAACACAGAGCAGTTTCTCAGAAAGCTTCTTTCCAGTTTTGAACGGAAGATATTTCCTCATTCAGCATAGCCCTCTATGGGCTTTCAAATATCCCTTTGCCAATTCCACAAGAACAGCCTTAGGGAAAGGCTTCTTGAAGGGAAAGATGTAACTCTGTGAGATGAATTAACAGAACTCAGAGCAGTTTCTCAGAAAGTTTCTTTCCAGTTTTGAACGGAAGATATTTCCTTTTTCACCATAGCCCTCTATGGGATTCCAAATATTCCTTTGCCAATTCCACAAGAACAGCCTTAGCGAAAGGCTTCTTGAAGGGAAAGATGTAACTAACTCTCTGAGATGAATTAACAGAACACAGAGCAGTTTCTCAGAAAGCTTCTTTCCAGTTTTGAACGGCAGATATTTCCTTTTTCACTATAGCCCTCTATGGGCTTCCAAATATCCCTTTGCCAATTCCAAGAACAGCCGTAGCGCAAGGCTTCTTGAAGGGAAAGATATACCACTGTGAGATGAATTAACAGAACACAGAGAAGTTTCTCAGAAAGCTTCTTTCCAGTTTTGAAGGGAAGATATTTCCTTTTTCACTATAGCCCTCTCGGGGCTTCCAAATATCCCTTTGCCAATTCCACAAGAACAGCCTTAGCGAAAGGTTTCTTGAAGGGAAAGATGTAACTCTCTGAGATGAATTAACAGAAGAGAGAGCAGTTTCTCAGAAAGCTTCTTTCCAGTTTTGAACGGAAGATATTTCCTTTTTCACCATAGCCCGCTATGGGCTTCCAAATATCCCTTTGCCAATTCCACAAGAACAGCCTTAGCGAAAGGCTTCTTGAAGGGAAAGATGTAACTCTGTGAGATGAATTAACAGAACACAGAGCAGTTTCTCAGAAAGCTTCTTTCCAGTTTGGAAAGGAAGATATTTCCTTTTTCACCTTAGCCCTCTAAGGGCTTCCAAATATCCCTTTGCCAATTCCAGAAGAACAGCCTTAGCGAAAGGCTTTTTGAAGGGAAAGATGTAACTCTGTGAGATGAATTAACAGAACACAGAGCAGTTTCTCAGAAAGCTTCTTTCCAGTTTTGAATGGCAGATATTTCCTTTTTCAATATAGCCCTCCAAGGGCTTCCAAATATCCCTTTGCCAATTCCAAGAACAGCCTTAGCGAAAGTCTTCTTGAAGGGAAAGATGTAACTCTGTGAGATGAATTCACAGAAAACAGAGCAGTTTCTCTGAAAGATTCTTTCCAGTTTTGAACGGAAGATATTTCCTTTTTCAACATAGCCCTCTATGAGCTTCCAAATATCCCTTTGCCAATAGCACAAGAACAGCCTTAGCGAAAGGCTTCTTGAAGGGAAAGATGTAACTCTGTGAGATGAATTAACAGAACACAGAGCAGTTTCTCAGAAAGCTTCTTTCCAGTTTTGAACGGAAGATATTTCCTTTTTCACCATAGCCCTCTATGGGCTTCCAAATATCCCTTTGCCAATTCCACAAGAACAGCAGTAGCGCAAGGCTTCTTGAAGGGAAAGATGTAACTCTGTGAGATGAATTAACAGAACACAGAGCAGTTTCTCAGAAAGCTTCTTTCCAGTTTTGAAGGGAAGATATTTACTTTTTCACTATAGCCTCTATGGGCTTCCAAATATCCTTTGCCAATTCCACAAGAACAGCCTTAGGGAAAGGTTTCTTGAAGGGAAAGATGTAACACTGTGAGATGAATTAACAGAACACAGAGCAGTTTCTCAGAAAGCTTCTTTCCAGTTTTGAACGGAAGATATTTCCTTTTCCACCATAGCCCTCTAAGGGCTTCCAAATATCCTTTGCCACTTCCACAAGAACAGCCTTAGCGAAAGGCTTTTGAAGGAAAGATGTAACTCTGTGAGATGAATTAACGGAACACAGAGCAGTTTCTCAGAAAGCTTCTTTCCAGTTTTGAACGGAAGATATTTCCTTTTTCACCATAGCCCTCTATGGGCTTCCAAATATCCCGTTGCCAATTCCACAAGAACAGCCTTAGCGAAAGGCTTCTTGAAGGGAAAGGTGTAACTCTGTGAGATGAATTAACAGAACACAGAGCAGTTTCTCAGAAAGCTTCCTTCCAGTTTTGAACGGAAGATATTTCCTTTTTCACCATAGCCCTCTATGGGCTTCCAAATATCCCTTTGCCAATTCCACAAGAACAGCCTTAGCGCAAGGCTTCTTGAAGGGAAAGATGTAACTCTTTGAGATGAATTAACAGAACACAGAGCAGTTTCTCAGAATACTTCTTTCCAGTTTTGAGAAGAAGATATTTCCTTTTTCACTATAGCCCTCTATGGGCTTCCAAATATGCCTTTGCCATATCCACAAGAACAGCCTTAGCGAAGGGTTTCTTGAAGGGAAAGATGTAACTCTGTGACATGAATTAACAGAACACAGATCAGTTTCTCAGAAAGCTTCTTTCCAGTTTTGAATGGAAGATATTTCCTTTTTCACTATAGCCCTCCATGGGCTTCCAAATATCCCTTTGCCAATTCCACAAGAACAGCCTTAGCGAAAGGCTTCTTGAAGGGAAAGATGTAACTCTGTGAGATGAATTAACAAAACACAGAGCAGTTTCTCAGAAAGCTTCTTTCCAGTTTTGAACGGAAGATATTTCCTTCTCCAGCATAGCCCTCTAAGGGCTTGCAAATATCCCTTTGTCAATTCCACAAGTACAGCCTTAGCGAAAGGCTTCTTGAAGGGAAAGATGTAACTCTGTGACATGAATTAACAGAACACAGAGCAGTTTCTCAGAAAGCTTCTTTCCAGTTTTGAACGGAAGATATTTCCTTTTTCACAGTAGCAATCTATGAGCTTCCAAATATCCCTTTGCCAATTCCACAACAACAGAATTAGCGAAAGGCTTCTTGAAGGAAAGATGTCACTCTGTGAGATGAATTAACAGAACACAGAGCAGTTTCTCAGAAAGCTTCTTTCCAGTTTGGAAAGGAAGATATTTCCTTTTTCACCATAGCCATCTATGGGCTTCCAAATATCCCTTTGGCAATTAAACAAGAACAGCCTTAGCGAAAGGCTTGAAGGAAAGATGTAATTCTGTGAGATGAATTAACAGAACACAGAGCAGTTTCTCAGAAAGCTTCTTTCCAGTTTTGAACAGAAGATATTTCCTTTTTCACTATACCCTCTATTGGCTTCCAAATATCCTTTGCCATTTCCACAAGAACAGCCTTAGCGAAGGTTTCTTGAAGGAAAGATGTAACCTGTGAGATGAATTAGCAGAACACAGAACAGTTTCTCAGAAAGCTTCTTCAGTTTTGAACGGAAGTTATTTCCTTTCCCACCATAGCCCTCTATGGGCTTCCCAATATCCCTTTGCCAATTCCACAAGAACAGCCTTGAAAGGTTTCTTGAAGGAAAGATGTAACTCTGTGAGATGAATTAACAGAACACAGAGCAGTTTCTCAGAAAGCTTCTTTCAGTTTTGAACGGAAGTTATTTCCTTTCCCACCATAGCCCTCTATGGGCTTCCCAATATCCCTTTGCCAATTCCACAAGAACAGCCTTAGCGAAAGGTTTCTTGAAGGGAAAGATGTAACTCTGTGAGATGAATTAACAGAACACAGAGCAGTTTCTCAGAAAGCTTCTTTCAGTTTTGAACGGAAGTTATTTCCTTTCCCACCATAGCCCTCTATGGGCTTCGCAATATCCCTTTGCCAATTCCACAAGAACAGCCTTAGCGAATGGTTTCTTGAAGGGAAAGATGTAACTCTGTGAGATGAATTAACAGAACACAGAGCAGTTTCTCAGAAAGCTTCTTTCCAGTTTTGAACGGAAGATATTTCCTTTTTCACCATAGCCCTCTATGGGCTTCCAAATATCCTTTGCTAATTCCACAAGAACAGCCTTAGCGAGGCTTCTTGACGGAAAGATGTAACTCTGTGAGATGAATTAACAGAACACAGAGCAGTTTCTCAGAAAGCTTCTTTCCAGTTTTCAACGGAAGATATTTTCTTTTCCCCCATAGCCCACTATGGGCTTCCAAATATCCCTTCTCCAACTCCACAAGAACAGCCTTAGCGAAAGGCTTCTTGAAGGGAAAGATGTAACTCTGTGAGATGAATTAACAGAACACAGAGCAGTTTCTCAGAAAGCTTCTTTCCAGTTTTGAACGGAAGATACTTCCTTTTTCACCATAGCCCTCTATGGGCTTCCAAATATCCCTTTGCCAATTCCACAAGAACAGCCTTAGCGAAAGGCTTCTTGAAGGGAAAGATGTCACTCTGTGAGATGAATTAACAGAACACCGAGCAGTTTCTCAGAAAGCTTCTTTCCAGTTTTGAACGGAAGATATTGCCTTTTCCACCATAGCCTTCTAACGCCTTCCAAATATCCCTTTGTCAATTCCAGAAGAACAGCCTTAGTGAAAGGCTTCTTGAAGGGAAAGATGTAACTCTGTGAGATGAATTAACAGAACACAGAGCAGTTTCTCAGAAAGCTTCTTTCCAGTTTTGAACGGAAGATATTTTCTTTTTCACCATAGCCCTCTAAGGGCTTCCAAATATCCCTTTTCCAATTCCAAAAGAACAGCCTTAGCGAAAGGCTTCTTGAAGGGAAAGATGTAACTCTGTGAGATGAATTAACAGAACACAGAGCAGTTTCTCAGAAAGCTTCTTTCCAGTTTTGAACGGAAGATATTTCCTTTTCCACCACAGCCCTCTATGGGCTTCCAAATATCCCTTTGTCAATTCCACAAGAACAGCCTTAGCGAAAGGCTTCTTGAAGGGAAAGATGTCACTCCGTGAAATCAATTAGCAGAACACAGAGCAGTATCTGAGAAAGCTTCTTTCCAGTTTTGAACGGAAGATATTTCCTTCTCCATCATAGCCCTCTAAGGGCTTCCAAATATCCCTTTGCCACTTCCACAAGAACAGCCTTAGCGAAAGGCTTCTTGAAGGGAAAGATGTAACTCTGTGAGATGAATTAATGGAACACAGAGCAGTTTCTCAGAAAGCTTCTTTCCAGTTTTGAACGGAAGATATTTCCTTTTTCACCATAGCCTCTATGGGCTTCCAAATATCCTGCTGCTAATTCCACAAGAACAGCCTTAGCTTAAAGGCTTCTTGAAGGAAAGATGTAACTCTGTGAGATGAATTAACAGAACACAGAGCAGTTTCTCAGAAAGCTTCTTTCCAGTTTTGAACGGAAGATATTTCCTTTTTCACCATAGCCCTCCATGGGCTTCCAAATATCCCTTTGCCAATTCCACAAGAACAGCCTTAGCGCAAGGCTTCTTGAAGGGAAAGATGTAACTCTGTGAGATGAATTAACAGAACACAGAGCAGTTTCTCAGAATACTTCTTTCCAGTTTTGAGAAGAAGATATTTCCTTTTTCACTATAGCCCTCTATGGGCTTCCAAATATGCCTTTGCCATATCCATAAGAACAGCCTTAGCAAAGGGTTTCTTGAAGGGAAAGATGTAACTCTGTGAGATGAATTAACAGAACACAGAGCAGTTTCTCAGAAAGCTTCTTTCCAGTTTTGTGGAAGATATTTCCTTTTTCACCATAGCCCTCTATGGGCTTCCAAATATCCCTTTGCCAATTCCACAAGAACAGCCTTAGCGAAAGGCTTCTTGAAGGGAAAGATGTAACTCTGTGAGATGAATTAACAAAACACAGAGCAGTTTCTCAGAAAGCTTCTTTCCAGTTTTGAACGGAAGATATTTCCTTCTCCAGCATAGCCCTCTAAGGGCTTGCAAATATCCCTTTGTCAATTCCACAAGAACAGCCTTAGCGAAAGGCTTCTTGAAGGGAAAGATGTAACTATGTGAGATGAATTAACAGAACACAGAGCAGTTTCTCAGAAAGCTTCTTTCCAGTTTTGAACGGAAGATATTTCCTTTTTCACAGTAGCAATCTATGGGCTTCCAAATATCCCTTTGCCAATTCCACAACAACAGAATTAGCGAAAGGCTTCTTGAAGGGAAAGATGTCACTCTGTGAGATGAATTAACAGAACACAGAGCAGTTTCTCAGAAAGCTTCTTTCCAGTTTGGAAAGGAAGATATTTCCTTTTTCACCATAACCATCTATGGGCTTCCAAATATCCCTTTGGCAATTAAACAAGAACAGCCTTAGCGAAAGGCTTCTTGAAGGGAAAGATGTAATTCTGTGAGATGAATTAACAGAACACAGAGCAGTTTCTCAGAAAGCTTCTTTCCAGTTTTGAACAGAAGATATTTCCTTTTTCACTATAGCCCTCTATGGGCTTCCAAATATCCCTTTGCCATTTCCACAAGAACAGCCTTAGCGAAAGGTTTCTTGAAGGGAAAGATGTAACTCTGTGAGATGAATTAACAGAACACAGAACAGTTTCTCAGAAAGCTTCTTTCAGTTTTGAACGGAAGTTATTTCCTTTCCCACCATAGCCCTCTATGGGCTTCCCAATATCCCTTTGCCAATTCCACAAGAACAGCCTTAGCGAAAGGTTTCTTGAAGGGAAAGATGTAACTCTGTGAGATGAATTAACAGAACACAGAGCAGTTTCTCAGAAAGCTTCTTTCAGTTTTGAACGGAAGTTATTTCCTTTCCCACCATAGCCTCTATGGGCTTCAAATATCCCTTGCCAATTCCACAAGAACAGCCTTAGCGAAAGTTTTCTTGAAGGGAAAGATGTAACTCTGTGAGATGAATTAACAGAACACAGAGCAGTTTCTCAGAAAGCTTCTTTCCAGTTTTGAACGGAAGATATTTCCTTATTCAGCATAGCCCTCTATGGGCTTCCAAATATCCCTTTGCCAATTCCACAAAAACAGCCTTAGCGAAAGGCATCTTGAAGGGAAAGATGTAACTCTGTGAGATGAATTAACAGAACACAGAGCAGTTTCTCAGAAAGCATCTTTCCAGTTTTGAACGGAAGATATTTCCTTTTCCACCATAGCCCTCTATGGGCTTCCAAATATCCCGTTACCAATTCCACAAGAACAGCCTTAGCCAAAGGCTTCTTGAATGGGAAGATGTAACTCTGTGAGATGTATTAACAGAACACAGAGCAGTTTCTCAGAAAGCTTCTTTCCAGTTTTGAACGGAAGATATTTGATTTTTCACCATAGCCCTCTGTGGGCTTCCAAATATCCCTTTGCCAATTCCACAAGAACAGCCTTAGCGCAAGGCTTCTTGAAGGGAAAGATGTAACTCTGTGAGATGAATTAACAGAACACAGAGCAGTTTCTCAGAAAACTTCTTTCCAGTTTTGAGAGGAAGATATTTCCTTTTTCACTATAGCCCTCTATGGGCTTCCAAATATCCCTTTGCCATATCCACAAGAACAGCCTTAGCGAAGGGTTTCTTGAAGGGAAAGATGTAACTCTGAGATGAATTAACGTAACACAGAGGAGTTTCTCAGAAAGCTTCTTTCCAGTTTTGAACGGAAGATATTTCCTTTTTCACCATAGCCCTCTAAGGGCTTCGAAATATCCCTTTGCCCATTCCACAAGAACAGCCTTAGCGAAAGGCTTCTAGAAGGGAAAGATGTAACTCTGTGAGATGAATTAACAGAACACAGAGCAGTTTCTCAGAAAGCTTCTTTCCAGTTTTGAACGGAAGATATTTCCTTCTCCAGCATAGCCCTCTAAGGGCTTCCAAATATCCCTTTGTCAATTCCACAAGAACAGCCTTAGCGAAAGGCTTGTTGAAGGGAAAGATGTAACTCTGTGTGATGAATTAACAGAACACAGAGCAGTTTCTCAGAAAGCTTCTTTCCAGTTTTGAACGGAAGATATTTCCTTTTTCACTATAGCCCTCTATGGGCTTCCAAATATCCCTCTGCCAATTCCACAAGAACAGCCTTAGCGAAAGGCTTCTTGAAGGGAAAGATATAACTCTGTGAGATGAATTAACAGAACACAGAACAGTTTCTCTGAAAGCTTTTTTCCAGTTTTGAACGGATGATATTTCCTTTTTCACTATAGCCCTCTAAGGGCTTTTAAATATCCCTTTGCCAATTCCACAAGAACAGCCTTAGCGAAAGGCTTCTTGAAGGGAAAGATGTAACTCTGTGAGATGAATTAACAGAACACAGAGCAGTTTCTCAGAAAGCTTCTTTCCAGTTTTGAACGGAAGATATTTCCTCATTCAGCATAGCCCTCTATGGGCTTCCAAATATCCCTTTGCCAATTCCACAAGAACAGCCTTAGGGAAAGGCTTCTTGAAGGGAAAGATGTAACTCTGTGAGATGAATTAGCAGAACACAGAGCAGTTTCTCAGAAAGCTTCTTTCCAGTTTTGAACGGAAGATATTTCTTTTTCACCATAGCCCTCTATGGGCTTCCAAATATCCCTTTGCCAATTCCACCAGAACAGCCTTAGCGCAAGGCTTCTTGAAGGGAAAGATGTAACTCTTTGAGATGAATTAACAGAACACAGAGCAGTTTCTCAGAAAGCTTCTTTCCAGTTTTGAACGGAAGATATTTTCTTTTTCACTATAGCCCTCTAAGGGCTTCCAATTATCCCTTTTCCAATTCCAAAAGAAGAGCCTTAGCGAAAGGCTTCTTGAAGGGAAAGATGTACCACTGTGAGATGAATTAACAGAACACAGAGCAGTTTCTCAGAAAGCTTCTTTCCAGTTTTGAACGGAAGATATTTCGTTTTCCACCACAGCCCTCTATGGGCTTCCAAATATCCCGTTGCCAATTCCACAAGAACAGCCTTAGCGAAAGGCTTCTTGAAGGGAAAGTTGTCACTCCGTGAAATGAATTAACAGAACACAGAGCAGTTTCTGAGAAAGCTTCTTTCCAGTTTTGAACGGAAGATATTTCCTTTTCCACCATAGCCCTCTAAGGGCTTCCAAATATCCCTTTGATAATTCCACAAAAACAGCCTTAGCGAAAGGCTTCTTGGAGGAAAAGATGTAACTCTGAGAGATGAATTGACAGAACACAGAGCAGTTTCTCAGAAAGCTACTTTCCAGTTTTGAACGGAAGACATTTCCTTTTTCACCATAGCCCTCTAAGGGCTTCCAAATATTCCTTTGCCAATTCCAGAAGAACAGCCTTAGCGAAAGGCTTCTTGAAGGGAAAGATGTAACTCTGTGAGATGAATTAACAGAACACAGAGCAGTTTCTCAGAAAGCTTCTTTCCAGTATTGAACGGAAGATATTTCCTTATACAGCATAGCCCTCTATGGGATTCCAAATATTCCTTTGCCAATTCCACAAGAACAGCCTTAGCGAAAGACTTCTTGAAGGGAAAGATGTAACTCTGTGAGATGAATTAACAGAACACAGAGCAGTTTCTCAGAAAGCTTCTTTCCAGTTTTCAACCGCAGATATTTCCTTTTTCACTATAGCCCTCCAAGGGCTTCCAAATATCCCTTTGCCAATTCCAAGAACAGCCTTAGCGAAAGTCTTCTTGAAGGGAAAGATGTAACTCTGTGAGATGAATTCACAGAAAACAGAGCACTTTCTCAGAAAGATTCTTTCCAGTTTTGAACGGAAGATATTTCCTTTTTCAACATAGCCCTCTATGAGCTTCCAAATATCCCTTTGCCAATAGCACAAGAACAGCCTTAGCGAAAGGCTTCTTGAAGGGAAAGATGTAACTCTGTGAGATGAATTAACAGAACACAGAGCAGTTTCTCAGAAAGCTTCTTTCCAGTTTTGAACGGAAGATATTTCCTTTTTCACCATAGCCCTCTATGGGCTTCCAAATATCCCTTTGCCAATTCCACAAGAACAGCCGTAGCGCAGGCTTCTTGAAGGGAAAGATGTAACTCTGTGAGATGAATTAACAGAACACAGAGCAGTTTCTCAGAAAGCTTCTTTCCAGTTTTGAGGGGAAGATATTTCCTTTTTCACTATAGCCCTCTCGGCGCTTCCAAATATCCCTTTGCCAATTCCACAAGAACAGCCTTAGCGAAAGGTTTCTTGAAGGGAAAGATGTAACACTGTGAGATGAATTAACAGAACACAGAGCAGTTTCTCAGAAAGCTTCTTTCCAGTTTTGAACGGAAGATATTTCCTTTTCACCATAGTCCTCTATGGGCTTCCAAATATCCTTTGCAATTACACAAGAACAGCCTTAGCGAAAGGCTTTTGAAGGGAAAGATGTAACTCTGTGAGATGAATTAACAGAACACAGAGCAGTTTCTCAGAAAGCTTTTTCCAGTTTTGAACGGAAGGTACTTCCTTTACACCATAGCCTCTATGGGCTTCCAAATATCCCTTTGCCAATTCCACAAGAACAGCCTTAGCGAAAGGCTTCTTGAAGGGAAAGATGTAACTCTGTGAGATGTATTAGCAGAACACAGAGTAGTTTCTCAGAATGCTTCTTTCCAGTTTTGAACGGAAGATATTTCCTTTTTCACTATAGCCCTCTATGGGATTCCAAATATTCCTTTGCCAATTCCACAAGAACAGCCTTAGCGAAAGGCTTCTAGAAGGGAAAGATGTAACTCTGTGAGATGAATTAACATTACACAGAGCAGTTTCTCAGAATGCTTCTTTCAAGTTTTGAACGGCAGATATTTCCTTTTTCACTATAGCCCTCCAAGGGCTTCCAAATATCACTTTGCCAGTTCCAAGAACAGCCTTAGCGAAAGTCTTCTTGAAGGGAAAGATGTAACTCTGTGAGATGAATTAACAGAAAACAGAGCAGTTTCTCAGAAAGATTCTTTCCGGTTTTGAACGGAAGATATTTCCTTTTACAACATAGCCCTCTATGAGCTTCAAAATATCCCTTTGCAAATAGCACAAGAACAGCCTTAGCGAAAGGCTTCTTGAAGGGAAAGATGTAACTCTGTGAGATGAAATAACAGAACACAGAGCAGTTTCTCAGAAAGCTTCTTTCCAGTTTTGAACGGAAGATATTTCCTTTTTCACCGTAGCCCTTTAGGGGCTTCCAAATATCCCTTTGCCAATTCCACAAGAACAGCCTTAGCGAACGGCTTCTTGAAGGGAAAGATGTAACTCTGTGAGATGAATTAACAGAACACAGAGCAGTTTCTCAGAAAGCTTCTTTCCAGTTTCGAACGGAAGATATTTCCGTTTTCACCATAGCCCTCTAGGGGCTTCAAAATATCCCTTTGCCAATTCCACAAGAACAGCCTTAGCGAAAGGCTTCTTGAAGGGAAAGATGTAACTCTGTGAGATGAATTAACAGAACACAGAGCAGTTTCTCAGAAAGCTTCTTTCCTGTTTTGAACGGAACATATTTCTTTTTTCACCATAGCCCTCTATGGGCTTCCAAATATCCCGTTGCCAATTCCACAAGAACAGCCTTAGCGCAAGGCTTCTTGAAGGGAAAGATGTAACTCTGAGAGACGAATTGACACAACACAGAGCAGTTTGTCAGAAAGCTTCCTTCCAGTTTTGAACGGAAGATATTTCCTTTTCCACCATAGCCCTCTACGGGATTCCAAATATCCCTTTGCCATTTCCACAAGAACAGCCTTAGCTAAAGGCTTCTTGAAGGGAAAGATGTAACTCTGTGAGATGAATTAACAGAACACAGAGCAGTTTCTCAGAAAGCTTCTTTCCAGTTTTGAACGGAAGATATTTCCTTTTCCACCATAGCCTCTAAGGGCTTCAAATATCCTTTGCCAATTCCACAAGAACAGCCTTAGCGAAAGGTTTCTTGAAGGAAAGATGTAACTCTGTGAGATGAATTAACAGAACACAGAGCAGTTTCTCAGAAAAAATTCTTTCCAGTTTTGAGAGGAAGATATTTCCTTTTCCACCATAGCCCTCTAAGGGCTTCCAAATATCCTTTGCCATATCCACAAGAACAGCCTTAGCGAAGGGTTTCTTGAAGGAAAGATGTAACTCTGAGATGAATTAACAGAACACAGAGAGTTTCTCAGAAAGCTTCTTTCCAGTTTTGAGAGGAAGATATTTCCTTTTCACCATAGCCCTCTAAGGGCTTCCAAATATCCCTTTGCCAATTCCACAAGAACAGCCTTAGCGAAAGGCTTCTTGAAGGAAGATGTAACTCTGTGAGATGAATTAACAGAACACAGAGCAGTTTCTCAGAAAGCTTCTTTCCAGTTTTGAACGGAAGATATTTCCTTTTCCACCATAGCCCTCTAAGGGCTTCCAAATATCCTTTGTCAATTCCACAAGAACAGCCTTAGTGAAAGGCTTCTTGAAGGAAAGATGTAACACTGTGAGATGAATTAACAGAACACAGAGCCGTTTCTCAGAAAGCTTCTTTCCAGTTTTGAACGGAAGATATTTCCTTTTCACTATAGCCCTCTATGGGCTTCCAAATATCCCTTTGCCAATTCCACAAGAACAGCCTTAGCGAAGGCATCTTGAAGGAAAGATGTAACTCTGTGAGATGAATTAACAGAACACAGAGCAGTTTCTCAGAAAGCTTCTTTCCAGTTTTGAACGGAAGATATTTCCTTTTTCACATAGCCTCTATGGGCTTCAAATATCCTTTGCCAATTCCACAAGAACAGCCTTAGCGAAAGGTTTCTTGAAGGGAAAGATGTAACTCTGTGAGATGAATTAACAGAACACAGAGCAGTTTCTCAGAAAGCTTCTTTCCAGTTTTGAACGGAAGATATTTCCTTTTCACCATAGCCTCTATGGGCTTCCAAATATCCTTTGCCAATTCCACAAGAACAGCCTTAGCTAAAGGCTTCTTGAAGGAAAGATGTAACTCTGTGAGATGAATTAACAGAACACAGAGAAGTTTCTCAAGCTTCTTTCCAGTTTTGAACGGAAGATATTTCCTTTTCCACCATAGCCTCTATGGGCTTCCAAATATCCGTTACCAATTCCACAAGAACAACAGCCTTAGCGAAAGGCTTCTTGAATGGGAAGATGTAACTCTGTGAGATGTATTAACAGAACACAGAGCAGTTTCTCAGAAAGCTTCTTTCCAGTTTTGAACGGAAGATATTTGATTTTTCACCATAGCCCTCTGTGGGCTTCCAAATATCCCTTTGCCAATTCCACAAGAACAGCCTTAGTGCAAGGCTTCTTGAAGGGAAAGATGTAACTCTGTGAGATGAATTAACAGAACACAGAGCAGTTTCTCAAGCTTCTTTCCAGTTTTGAGAGGAAGATATTTCCTTTTCACTATATCCCTCTATGGGCTTCCAAATATCCCTTTGCCATATCCACAAGAACAGCCTTAGCGAAGGGTTTCTTGAAGGGAAAGATGTAACTCTGAGATGAATTAACGGAACACAGAGGAGTTTCTCAGAAAGCTTCTTTCCAGTTTTGAACGGAAGATATTTCCTTTTTCACCATAGCCCTCTAAGGGCTTCGAAATATCCCTTTGCCAATTCCACAAGAACAGCCTTAGCGAAAGGTTTCTTGAAGGAAAGATGTAACTCTGTGAGATGAATTAACAGAACACAGAGCAGTTTCTCAGAAAGCTTTTTCCAGTTTTGAACGGAAGATATTTCCTTTTCAGCATAGCCCTCTATGGGCTTCCAAATATCCTTTGTCAATTCCACAAGAACAGCCTTAGCGAAAGGCTTGTTGAAGGAAAGATGTAACTCTGTGTGATGAATTAACAGAACACAGAGCAGTTTCTCAGAAAGCTTCTTTCCAGTTTTGAACGGAAGATATTTCCTTTTCACTATAGCCCTCTATGGGCTTCCAAATATCCCTTGTCAATTCCACAAGAACAGCCTTAGCGAAAGGCTTTGAAGGAAAGATGTAACTCTGTGAGATGAATTAACAGAACACAGAGCAGTTTCTCAGAAAGCTTCTTTCCAGTTTTGAGCGGAAGATATTTCCTTTTCAGCATAGCCCTCTATGGGCTTCCAAATATCCTTTGCCAATTCCACAAGAACAGCCTTAGCGAAAGGCTTCTTGAATGGGAAGATGTAACTCTGTGAGATGTATTAACAGAACACAGAGCAGTTTCTCAGAAAGCTTCTTTCCAGTTTTGAGCGGAAGATATTTGATTTTTCACCATAGCCCTCTGTGGGCTTCCAAATATCCCTTTGCCAATTCCACAAGAACAGCCTTAGCGAAGGCTTTGAAGGAAAGATGTAACTCTGTGAGATGAATTAACAGAACACAGAGCAGTTTCTCAGAAAACTTCTTTCCAGTTTTGAGAGGAAGATATTTCCTTTTTCACTATATCCCTCTAAGGGCTTCCAAATATCCCTTTGCCATATCCACAAGAACAGCCTTAGCGAAGGGTTTCTTGAAGGGAAAGATGTAACTCTGTGAGATGAATTAACAGAACACAGAGGAGTTTCTCAGAAAGCTTCTTTCCAGTTTTGAACGGAAGATATTTCCTTTTTCACCATAGCCCTCTATGGGCTTCGAAATATCCCTTTGCCCATTCCACAAGAACAGCCTTAGCGAAAGGCTTCTAGAAGGGAAAGATGTAACTCTGTGAGATGAATTAACAGAACACAGAGCAGTTTCTCAGAAAGCTTCTTTCCAGTTTTGAACGGAAGATATTTCCTTCTCCAGCATAGCCCTCTAAGGGCTTCCAAATATCCCTTTGTCAATTCCACAAGAACAGCCTTAGCGAAAGGCTTCTTGAAGGGAAAGATGTAACTCTGTGAGATGAATTAACAGAACACAGAGCAGTTTCTCAGAAAGCTTCTTTCCAGTTTTGAACGGAAGATATTTCCTTTTCACTATAGCCTCTATGGGCTTCCAAATATCCTCTGCCAATTCCACAAGAACAGCCTTAGCGAAGGCTTCTTGAAGGAAAGATATAACTCTGTGAGATGAATTAACAGAACACAGAACAGTTTCTCTGAAAGCTTTTTTCCAGTTTTGAACGGATGATATTTCCTTTTTCACTATAGCCCTCTAAGGGCTTTTAAATATCCCTTTGCCAATTCCACAAGAACAGCCTTAGCGAAAGGCTTCTTGAAGGGAAAGATGTAACTCTGTGAGATGAATTAACAGAACACAGAGCAGTTTCTCAGAAAGCTTCTTTCCAGTTTTGAACGGAAGATATTTCCTTTTCAGCATAGCCCTCTATGGGCTTCCAAATATCCCTTTGCCAATTCCACAAGAACAGCCTTAGGGAAAGGTTTCTTGAAGGGAAAGATGTAACTCTGTGAGATGAATTAACAGAACACAGAGCAGTTTCTCAGAAAGCTTCTTTCCAGTTTTGAACGGAAGATATTTCTTTTTCACCATAGCCCTCTGGGCTTCCAAATATCCTTTGCCAATTCCACCAGAACAGCCTTAGCGAAGGCTTCTTGAAGGAAAGATATAACTCTGTGAGATGAATTAACAGAACACAGAGCAGTTTCTCAGAAAGCTTCTTTCCAGTTTTGAACGGAAGATATTTCTTTTTCACCATAGCCCTCTAAGGGCTTCCAATTATCCTTTTCCAATTCCAAAGAAGAGCCTTAGCGAAGGCTTCTTGAAGGAAAGATGTACCACTGTGAGATGAATTAACAGAACACAGAGCAGTTTCTCAGAAAGCTTCTTTCCAGTTTTGAACGGAAGATATTTCTTTTCCACCATAGCCCTCTATGGGCTTCCAAATATCCTTTGCCAATTCCACAAGAACAGCCTTAGGGAAAGGCTTCTTGAAGGGAAAGATGTAACTCTGTGAGATGAATTAGCAGAACACAGAGCAGTTTCTCAGAAAGCTTCTTTCCAGTTTTGAACGGAAGATATTTCTTTTTCACCATAGCCCTCTATGGGCTTCAAATATCCCTTTGCCAATTCCACCAGAACAGCCTTAGCAAGGCTTCTTGAAGGAAAGATGTAACTCTTTGAGATGAATTAACAGAACACAGAGCAGTTTCTCAGAAAGCTTCTTTCCAGTTTTGAACGGAAGATATTTTCTTTTTCACTATAGCCCTCTAAGGGCTTCCAATTATCCCTTTTCCAATTCCAAAAGAAGAGCCTTAGCGAAAGGCTTCTTGAAGGGAAAGATGTACCACTGTGAGATGAATTAACAGAACACAGAGCAGTTTCTCAGAAAGCTTCTTTCCAGTTTTGAACGGAAGATATTTCGTTTTCCACCACAGCCCTCTATGGGCTTCCAAATATCCCGTTGCCAATTCCACAAGAACAGCCTTAGCGAAAGGCTTCTTGAAGGGAAAGTTGTCACTCCGTGAAATGAATTAACAGAACACAGAGCAGTTTCTGAGAAAGCTTCTTTCCAGTTTTGAACGGAAGATATTTCCTTTTCCACCATAGCCCTCTAAGGGCTTCCAAATATCCCTTTGCCAATTCCACAAAAACAGCCTTAGCGAAAGGCTTCTTGGAGGAAAAGATGTAACTCTGTGAGATGAATTGACAGAACACAGAGCAGTTTCTCAGAAAGCTTCTTTCCAGTTTTGAACGGAAGATATTTCCTTTTTCACCATAGCCCTCTATGGGCTTCCAAATATCCTTTGCCAATTCCACAAGAACAGCCTTAGCGAAGGCTTCTTGAAGGGAAAGATGTAACTCTGTGAGATGAATTAACAGAACACAGAGCAGTTTCTCAGAAAGCTTCTTTCCAGTTTTGAACGGAAGATATTTCCTTTTCACCATAGCCCTCTATGGGCTTCCAAATATCCTTTGCCAATTCCACAAGAACAGCCTTAGCGAAAGGCTTCTTGAAGGGAAAGATGTAACTCTGTGAGATGAATTAACAGAACACAGAGCAGTTTCTCAGAAAGCTTCTTTCCAGTTTTGAGCGGAAGATATTTCCTTTTTCACCATAGCCTCTATGGGCTTCCAAATATCCCTTGCCAATTCCACAAGAACAGCCTTAGCGAAAGTCTTCTTGAAGGGAAAGATGTAACTCTGTGAGATGAATTAACAGAACACAGAGCAGTTTCTCAGAAAGCTTCTTTCCAGTTTTGAACGGAAGATATTTCCTTTTTTTCACTATAGCCCTCTATGGGCTTCCAAATATCCTTTGCCAATTCCAAGAACAGCCTTAGCGAAAGGCTTCTTGAAGGAAAGATGTAACTCTGTGAGATGAATTAACAGAACACAGAGCAGTTTCTCAGAAAGCTTCTTTCCAGTTTTGAACGGAAGATATTTCCTTTTTCACCATAGCCCTCTATGGGCTTCCAAATATCCTTTGCCAATTCCACAAGAACAGCCTTAGCGAAGGCTTCTTGAAGGGAAAGATGTAACTCTGTGAGATGAATTAACAGAACACAGAGCAGTTTCTCAGAAAGCTTCTTTCCAGTTTTGAACGAAGATATTTCCTTTTCACTATAGCCCTCAAGGGCTTCCAAATATCCTTTGCCAATTCCACAAGAACAGCCTTAGCGAAGGCTTCTTGAAGGGAAAGATGTAACTCTGTGAGATGAATTAACAGAACACAGAGCAGTTTCTCAGAAAGCTTCTTTCCAGTTTTGAACGGAAGATATTTCCTTTTTCACCATAGCCCTCTATGGGCTTCCAAATATCCTTTGCCAATTCCACAAGAACAGCCTTAGCGAAAGGTTTTTGAAGGGAAAGATGTAACTCTGTGAGATGAATTAACAGAACACAGAGCAGTTTCTCAGAAAGCTTCTTTCCAGTTTTGAACGGAAGATATTTCCTTTTTCACCATAGCCTCTATGGGCTTCCAAATATCCTTTGCCAATTCCACAAGAACAGCCTTAGCGAAGGCTTCTTGAAGGAAAGATGTAACTCTGTGAGATGAATTAACAGAACACAGAGCAGTTTCTCAGAAAGCTTCTTTCCAGTTTTGAACGGAAGATATTTCCTTTTCACTATAGCCTCTATGGGCTTCCAAATATCCCTTTGCTAATTCCACAAGAACAGCCTTAGCGAAGGCTTCTTGAAGGAAAGATGTAACTCTGTGAGATGAATTAACAGAACACAGAGCAGTTTCTCAGAAAGCTTCTTTCCAGTTTTGAACGGAAGATATTTCCTTTTCACTACCATAGCCCTCTATGGGCTTCCAAATATCCCTTGCCAATTCCACAAGAACAGCCTTAGCGAAAGGCTTTTGAAGGAAAGATGTAACTCTGTGAGATGAATTAACAGAAAACAGAGCAGTTTCTCAGAAAGCTTCTTTCCAGTTTTGAACGGAAGATATTTCCTTTTTCACCATAGCCTCTATGGGCTTCCAAATATCCTTTGCAATTCCACAAGAACAGCCTTAGCGAAAGGCTTCTTGAAGGAAAGATGTAACTCTGTGAGATGAATTAACAGAACACAGAGCAGTTTCTCAGAAAGCTTCTTTCCAGTTTTGAACGGAAGATATTTCCTTTTTCACCATAGCCTCTATGGGCTTCCAAATATCCTTTGCCAATTCCACAAGAACAGCCTTAGCGAAGGCTTCTTGAAGGAAAGATGTAACTCTGTGAGATGAATTAACAGAACACAGAGCAGTTTCTCAGAAAGCTTCTTTCCAGTTTTGAACGGAAGATATTTCCTTTTCACTATAGCCTCTATGGGCTTCCAAATATCCCTTTGCTAATTCCACAAGAACAGCCTTAGCGAAGGCTTCTTGAAGGAAAGATGTAACTCTGTGAGATGAATTAACAGAACACAGAGCAGTTTCTCAGAAAGCTTCTTTCAGTTTTGAACGGAAGATATTTCCTTTTCACTACCATAGCCCTCTATGGGCTTCCAAATATCCCTTGCCAATTCCACAAGAACAGCCTTAGCGAAAGGCTTTGAAGGAAAGATGTAACTCTGTGAGATGAATTAACAGAAAACAGAGCAGTTTCTCAGAAAGCTTCTTTCCAGTTTTGAACGGAAGATATTTCCTTTTCACCATAGCCTCTATGGGCTTCCAAATATCCTTTGCAATTCCACAAGAACAGCCTTAGCGAAAGGCTTCTTGAAGGGAAAGATGTAACTCTGTGAGATGAATTAACAGAACACAGAGCAGTTTCTCAGAAAGCTTCTTTCCAGTTTTGAGCGGAAGATATTTCCTTTTCACCATAGCCCTCTATGGGCTTCCAAATATCCCTTTGCCAATTCCACAAGAACAGCCTTAGCGAAAGGCTTCTTGAAGGGAAAGATGTAACTCTGTGAGATGAATTAACAGAACACAGAGCAGTTTCTCAGAAAGCTTCTTTCCAGTTTTGAACGGAAGATATTTCCTTTTCACCATAGCCCTCTATGGGCTTCAAAATATCCCTTTGCAATTCCACAAGAACAGCCTTAGCGAAAGGAAGTGAAGGGAAAGATGTAACTCTGTGAGATGAATTAACAGAACACAGAGCAGTTTCTCAGAAAGCTTCTTTCCAGTTTTGAACGGAAGATATTTCCTTTTCACCATAGCCCTCTATGGGCTTCCAAATATCCTTTGCCAATTCCACAAGAACAGCCTTAGCGAAGGCTTCTTGAAGGGAAAGATGTAACTCTGTGAGATGAATTAACAGAACACAGAGCAGTTTCTCAGAAAGCTTCTTTCCAGTTTTGAACGAAGATATTTCCTTTTCCACCATAGCCCTCTATGGGCTTCCAAATATCCCTTGCCAATTCCACAAGAACAGCCTTAGCGAAGGTTTTGAAGGAAAGATGTAACTCTGAGATGAATTAACAGAACACAGAGCAGTTTCTCAGAAAGCTTCTTTCCAGTTTTGAACGGAAGATATTTCCTTTTTCACCATAGCCTCTAAGGGCTTCCAAATATCCTTTGCCAATTCCACAAGAACAGCCTTAGCGAAAGGCTTCTTGAAGGGAAAGATGTAACTCTGTGAGATGAATTAACAGAACACAGAGCAGTTTCTCAGAAAGCTTCTTTCCAGTTTTGAGCGGAGATATTTCCTTTTTCACCATAGCCCTCTATGGGCTTCAAATATCCTTTGCCAATTCCACAAGAACAGCCTTAGCGAAGGCTTTGAAGGAAAGATGTAACTCTGAGATGAATTAACAGAACACAGAGCAGTTTCTCAGAAAGCTTCTTTCCAGTTTTGAACGGAAGATATTTCCTTTTTCACCATAGCCTCTATGGGCTTCCAAATATCCCTTTGCCAATTCCACAAGAACAGCCTTGGCGAGAAAAGTTCTTGAAGGGAAAGATGTAACTCTGTGAGATGAATTAACAGAACACAGAGCAGTTTCTCAGAAAGCTTCTTTCCAGTTTTGAACGGAAGATATTTCCTTTTTCACCATAGCCCTCTAAGGGCTTCCAAATATCCCTTTGCCAATTCCACAAGAACAGCCTTAGCGAAAGGTTTCTTGAAGGGAAAGATGTAACTCTGTGAGATGAATTAACAGAACACAGAGCAGTTTCTCAGAAAGCTTCTTTCCAGTTTTGAACGGAAGATATTTCCTTTTTCACAGCATAGCCCTCTAAGGGCTTCCAAATATCCTTTGCCAATTCCACAAGAACAGCCTTAGCGAAGGCTTCTTGAAGGGAAAGATGTAACTCTGTGAGATGAATTAACAGAACACAGAGCAGTTTCTCAGAAAGCTTCTTTCCAGTTTTGAACGGAAGATATTTCCTTTTTCACCATAGCCCTCTATGGGCTTCCAAATATCCCTTTGCCAATTCCACAAGAACAGCCTTAGCGAAAGGCTTCTTGAAGGAAAAGATGTAACTCTGTGAGATGAATTAACAGAACACAGAGCAGTTTCTCAGAAAGCTTCTTTCCAGTTTTGAACGGAAGATATTTCCTTTTTCACTATAGCCCTCTATGGGCTTCCAAATATCCTTTGCCAATTCCACAAGAACAGCCTTAGGGAAAGCTTCTTGAAGGGAAAGATGTAACTCTGTGAGATGAATTAACAGAACACAGAGCAGTTTCTCAAAGCTTCCAGTTTTGAAGCGGAAGATATTTCCTTTTCACCATAGCCCTATGGGCTTCCAAATATCCTTTGCCAATTCCACAAGAACAGCCTTAGCGCAAGGCTTCTTGAAGGGAAAGATGTAACTCTGTGAGATGAATTAACAGAACACAGAGCAGTTTCTCAGAAAGCTTCTTTCCAGTTTTGAAGCGGAAGATATTTCCTTTTCACCATAGCCCTCTATGGGCTTCCAATTATCCTTTGCCAATTCCACAAGAACAGCCTTAGCGAAAGGCTTCTTGAAGGGAAAGATGTAACTCTGTGAGATGAATTAACAGAACACAGAGCAGTTTCTCAAGCTTCTTTCCAGTTTTGAAGGAAGATATTTCCTTTTCCACCACAGCCCTCTATGGGCTTCCAAATATCCTTTGCCAATTCACAAGAACAGCCTTAGCGAAAGGCTTTTGAAGGAAAGATGTAACTCTGTGAGATGAATTAACAGAACACAGAGCAGTTTCTCAGAAAGCTTCTTTCCAGTTTTGAACGGAAGATATTTCCTTTTCACCATAGCCCTCAAGGGCTTCCAAATATCCTTTGCCAATTCCACAGAACAGCCTTAGCGAAAGGCTTCTTGAAGGAAAGATGTAACTCTGTGAGATGAATTGACAGAACACAGAGCAGTTTCTCAGAAAGCTTCTTTCCAGTTTTGAGCGGAAGATATTTCCTTTTCACCATAGCCCTCTATGGGCTTCCAAATATCCCTTTGCCAATTACAAGAACAGCCTTAGCGAAGGCTTCTTGAAGGAAAGATGTAACTCTGTGAGATGAATTAACAGAACACAGAGCAGTTTCTCAGAAAGCTTCTTTCCAGTTTTGAACGGAAGATATTTCCTTTTCACATAGCCCTCTATGGGATTCAAATATCCTTTGCCAATTCCACAAGAACAGCCTTAGCGAAAGACTTCTGAAGGGAAAGATGTAACTCTGTGAGATGAATTAACAGAACACAGAGCAGTTTCTCAAGCTTCTTTCCAGTTTTTCAACGCAGATATTTCCTTTTTCACTATAGCCTCAAGGGCTTCCAAATATCCTTTGCCAATTCCACAAGAACAGCCTTAGCGAAAGCTTCTTGAAGGGAAAGATGTAACTCTGTGAGATGAATTAACAGAACACAGAGCAGTTTCTCAGAAAGCTTCTTTCCAGTTTTGAACGGAAGATATTTCCTTTTTCACCATAGCCCTCTATGGGCTTCCAAATATCCCTTTGCCAATTCCACAAGAACAGCCTTAGCGAAAAGGTTTCTTGAAGGGAAAGATGTAACTCTGTGAGATGAATTAACAGAACACAGAGCAGTTTCTCAAGCTTCTTTCCAGTTTTGAGCGGAAGATATTTCCTTTTTCACCATAGCCCTCTATGGGCTTCCAAATATCCTTTGCCAATTCACAAGAACAGCCTTAGCGAAAGGCTTCTTGAAGGAAAGATGTAACTCTGTGAGATGAATTAACAGAACACAGAGCAGTTTCTCAAGCTTCTTTCCAGTTTTGAAGCGGAAGATATTTCCTTTTCACTATAGCCCTCTGGCTTCCAAATATCCCTTTGCCAATTCCACAAGAACAGCCTTAGCGAAAGGTTTCTTGAAGGAAAGATGTAACTCTGTGAGATGAATTAACAGAACACAGAGCAGTTTCTCAGAAAGCTTCTTTCCAGTTTTGAACGGAAGATATTTCCTTTTTCATATAGCCCTCTATGGGCTTCCAAATATCCCTTTGCCAGTTCACAAGAACAGCCTTAGCGAAAGGCTTCTTGAAGGAAAGATGTAACTCTGTGAGATGAATTAACAGAACACAGAGCAGTTTCTCAGAAAGCTTCTTTCCAGTTTTGAACGGAAGGTACTTCCTTTTACCACAGCCTCTCAGGGCTTCAAATATCCCTTTGCCAATTCCACAAGAACAGCCTTAGCGAAGGCTTCTGAAGGAAAGATGTAACTCTGTGAGATGTGAATTAACAGAACACAGAGCAGTTTCTCAGAAAGCTTCTTTCCAGTTTTGAGCGGAAGATATTTCCTTTTCACTATAGCCCTCTATGGGCTTCCAAATATCCCTTTGCCAATTCCACAAGAACAGCCTTAGCGAAAGGCTTCTTGAAGGGAAAGATGTAACTCTGTGAGATGAATTAACATTACACAGAGCAGTTTCTCAGAAGCTTCTTTCCAGTTTTGAACGGAAGATATTTCCTTTTTCACCATAGCCCTCTATGGGCTTCCAAATATCCTTTGCCAATTCCACAAGAACAGCCTTAGCAGAAAGGCTTCTTGAAGGGAAAGATGTAACTCTGTGAGATGAATTAACAGAACACAGAGCAGTTTCTCAGAAAGCTTCTTTCCAGTTTTGAACGGAAGATATTTCCTTTTCCACCATAGCCCTCTATGAGCTTCAAAATATCCCTTTGCAATTCCACAAGAACAGCCTTAGCGAAGGCTTCTTGAAGAGGAAAGATGTAACTCTGTGAGATGAATTAACAGAACACAGAGCAGTTTCTCAGAAAGCTTCTTTCCAGTTTTGAGCGGAAGATATTTCCTTTTCACTATAGCCCTCTTGGGCTTCCAAATATCCTTTGCCAATTCCACAAGAACAGCCTTAGCGAGGGCTTTTGAAGGAAAGATGTAACTCTGTGAGATGAATTAACAGAACACAGAGCAGTTTCTCAGAAAGCTTCTTTCCAGTTTTGAGCGGAAGATATTTCCTTTTTCACCATAGCCCTCTATGGGCTTCCAAATATCCTTTGCCAATTCCAAGAACAGCCTTAGCGAAAGGCTTCTTGAAGGAAAGATGTAACTCTGTGAGATGAATTAACAGAACACAGAGCAGTTTCTCAAGCTTCTTTCCTGTTTTGAACGGAACATATTTCCTTTTTCACCATAGCCCTCTATGGGCTTCCAAATATCCTTTGCCAATTCCACAAGAACAGCCTTAGCGAAAGGCTTCTTGAAGGGAAAGATGTAACTCTGTGAGATGAATTAACAGAACACAGAGCAGTTTGTCAGAAAGCTTCCTTCCAGTTTTGAACGGAAGATATTTCCTTTTCCACCATAGCCCTCTATGGGCTTCCAAATATCCCTTTGCCATTTCCACAAGAACAGCCTTAGCGAAAGGCTTCTTGAAGGGAAAGATGTAACTCTGTGAGATGAATTAACAGAACACAGTGAAGTTTCTCAGAAACCTTCTTTCCAGTTTTGAACGGAAGATATTTCCTTTTTCACCATAGCCCTCTATGGGCTTCCAAATATCCCTTTGCCAATTCCACAAGAACAGCCTTAGCGAAAGGCTTCTTGAAGGGAAAGATGTAACTCTGTGAGATGAATTAACAGAACACAGAGCAGTTTCTCAGAAAGCTTCTTTCCAGTTTTGAACGGAAGATATTTCCTTTTCACCATAGCCCTCTAAGGGCTTCAAAATATCCTTTGCCAATTCCACAAGAACAGCCTTAGCGAAGGCTTCTTGAAGGAAAGATGTAACTCTGTGAGATGAATTAACAGAACACAGAGCAGTTTCTCAGAAAGCTTCTTTCCAGTTTTGAGGAAGATATTTCCTTTTCACTATATCCTCTATGGGCTTCCAAATATCCCTTTGCCATATCCACAAGAACAGCCTTAGCGAAGGTTCTTGAAGGAAAGATGTAACTCTGTGAGATGAATTAACAGAACACAGAGGTTTCTCAGAAAGCTTCTTTCCAGTTTTGAGCGGAAGATATTTCCTTTTCACCATAGCCTCTAAGGGCTTCCAAATATCCTTTGCCCATTCCACAAGAACAGCCTTAGCGAAAGGCTTCTTGAAGGGAAAGATGTAACTCTGTGAGATGAATTAACAGAACACAGAGCAGTTTCTCAGAAAGATTCTTTCCAGTTTTGAGCGGAAGATATTTCCTTCTCCAGCATAGCCCTCTAAGGGCTTCCAAATATCCTTTGTCAATTCCACAAGAACAGCCTTAGTGAAAGGCTTCTTGAAGGAAAGATGTAACTCTGTGAGATGAATTAACAGAACACAGAGCAGTTTCTCAAGCTTCTTTCCAGTTTTGAGCGGAAGATATTTCGTTTTCACCATAGCAATCTATGGGCTTCAAATATCCCTTTGCCAATTCCACAAGAACAGCCTTAGCAAGGCTTCTTGAAGGAAAGATGTCACTCTGTGAGATGAATTAACAGAACACAGAGCCATTTCTCAAGCTTCTTTCCAGTTTTGAACGGAAGATATTTCCTTTTCACCATAGCCCTCTAAGGGCTTCCAAATATCCCTTTGCCAATTCCACAAGAACAGCCTTAAGCGAAAGGCTTCTTGAAGGAAAGATGTAACTCTGTGAGATGAATTAACAGAACACAGAGCAGTTTCTCAGAAAGCTTCTTTCCAGTTTTGAGCGGAAGATATTTCCTTTTCACTATAGCCCTCTATGGGCTTCCAAATATCCTTTGCCAATTCCACAAGAACAGCCTTAGCGAAGGCATCTTGAAGGAAAGATGTAACTCTGTGAGATGAATTAACAGAACACAGAGCAGTTTCTCAAGCATCTTTCCAGTTTTGAGCGGAAGATATTTCCTTTTCAACATAGCCCTCTATGGGCTTCCAAATATCCTTTGCCAATTCCACAAGAACAGCCTTAGCGAAAGGTTTCTTGAAGGAAAGATGTAACTCTGTGAGATGAATTAACAGAACACAGAGCAGTTTCTCAGAAAGCTTCTTTCCAGTTTTGAGCGGAAGATATTTCCTTTTCACCATAGCCCTCTATGGGCTTCCAAATATCCTTTGCCAATTCCACAAGAACAGCCTTAGCGAAAGGCTTCTTGAAGGAAAGATGTCACTCTGTGAGATGAATTAACAGAACACAGAGAAGTTTCTCAGAAGCTTCTTTCCAGTTTTGAGCGGAAGATATTTCCTTTTCACCATAGCCCTCTATGGGCTTCCAAATATCCGTTACCAATTCCACAAGAACAGCCTTAGCCAAAAGGCTTGAATGGGAAGATGTAACTCTGTGAGATGTATTAACAGAACACAGAGCAGTTTCTCAGAAAGCTTCTTTCCAGTTTTGAACGGAAGATATTTCCTTTTCACCATAGCCCTCTGGGCTTCCAAATATCCCTTTGCCAATTCCACAAGAACAGCCTTAGTGCAAGGATTCTTGAAGGAAAGATGTAACTCTGTGAGATGAATTAACAGAACACAGAGCAGTTTCTCAGAAAACTTCTTTCCAGTTTTGAGAGGAAGATATTTCCTTTTCACTATAGCCCTCTATGGGCTTCCAAATATCCCTTTGCCATATCCACAAGAACAGCCTTAGCGAAGGGTTTCTTGAAGGAAAGATGTAACTCTGAGATGAATTAACAGAACACAGAGGGTTTCTCAGAAAGCTTCTTTCCAGTTTTGAACGGAAGATATTTCCTTTTCACCATAGCCCCTAAGGGCTTCCAAATATCCTTTGCCCATTCACAAGAACAGCCTTAGCGAAGGCTTCTAGAAGGGAAAGATGTAACTCTGTGAGATGAATTAACAGAACACAGAGCAGTTTCTCAGAAAGCTTCTTTCCAGTTTTGAAGCGGAAGATATTTCCTTCTCCAGCATAGCCCTCTGGCTTCCAAATATCCTTTGTCAATTCCACAAGAACAGCCTTAGCGAAAGGCTTGTTGAAGGAAAGATGTAACTCTGTGTGATGAATTAACAGAACACAGAGCAGTTTCTCAGAAAGCTTCTTTAAAGTTTTGAGCGGAAGATATTTCCTTTTCACTATAGCCCTCTATGGGCTTCCAAATATCCCTTTGCCATTCCACAAGAACAGCCTTAGCGAAAGGCCTTGAAGGAAAGATATAACTCTGTGAGATGAATTAACAGAACACAGAACAGTTTCTCTGAAAGCTTTTTTCCAGTTTTGAACGGATGATATTTCCTTTTTCACTATAGGCCTCTAAGGGCTTTTAAATATCCCTTTACCAATTCCACAAGAACAGCCTTAGCGAAGGCTTCTTGAAGGAAAGATGTAACTCTGTGAGATGAATTAACAGAACACAGAGCAGTTTCTCAGAAAGCTTCTTTCCAGTTTTGAGCAAGATATTTCCTCATTCAGCATAGCCCTCTATGGGCTTCCAAATATCCTTTGCCAATTCCACAAGAACAGCCTTAGGGAAAGGCTTCTTGAAGGAAAGATGTAACTCTGTGAGATGAATTAGCAGAACACAGAGCAGTTTCTCAGAAAGCTTCTTTCCAGTTTTGAGCGGAAGATATTTCTTTTTCACCATAGCCTCTATGGGCTTCCAAATATCCTTTGCCAATTCCACAAGAACAGCCTTAGCAAGGCTTCTTGAAGGGAAAGATGTAACTCTTTGAGATGAATTAACAGAACACAGAGCAGTTTCTCAAGCTTCTTTCCAGTTTTGAACGGAAGATATTTCTTTTTCACTATAGCCCTCTAAGGGCTTCCAATTATCCCTTTCCAATTCCACAAGAACAGCCTTAGCGAAAGGCTTCTTGAAGGAAAGATGTACCACTGTGAGATGAATTAACAGAACACAGAGCAGTTTCTCAGAAAGCTTCTTTCCAGTTTTGAACGGAAGATATTTCGTTTTCCACCACAGCCCTCTATGGGCTTCCAAATATCCCGTTGCCAATTCCACAAGAACAGCCTTAGCGAAAGGCTTCTTGAAGGGAAAGTTGTCACTCCGTGAAATGAATTAACAGAACACAGAGCAGTTTCTGAGAAAGCTTCTTTCCAGTTTTGAACGGAAGATATTTCCTTTTCCACCATAGCCCTCTGGGCTTCCAAATATCCCTTTGCCAATTCCACAAAACAGCCTTAGCGAAGGCTTCTGGAAGGAAAGATGTAACTCTGTGAGATGAATTGACAGAACACAGAGCAGTTTCTCAGAAAGCTTCTTTCCAGTTTTGAACGGAAGATATTTCCTTTTTCACCATAGCCCTCTATGGGCTTCCAAATATCCCTTTGCCAGTTCCACAATAACCGCCTTACCGAAAGGTTTCTTGAAGGGAAAGATGTCACTCTGTGAGATGAATTAACAGAACACAGAGCAGTTTCTCAGAAAGCTACTTTCCAGTTTTGAACGGAAGACATTTCCTTTTTCACCATAGCCCTCTAAGGGCTTCCAAATATTCCTTTGCCAATTCCAGAAGAACAGCCTTAGCGAAAGGCTTCTTGAAGGGAAAGATGTAACTCTGTGAGATGAATTAACAGAACACAGAGCAGTTTCTCAGAAAGCTTCTTTCCAGTATTGAACGGAAGATATTTCCTTATACAGCATAGCCCTCTATGGGATTCCAAATATTCCTTTGCCAATTCCACAAGAACAGCCTTAGCGAAAGGCTTCTTGAAGGGAAAGATGTAACTCTGTGAGATGAATTAACAGAACACAGAGCAGTTTCTCAGAAAGCTTCTTTCCAGTTTTGAACGGAAGATATTTCCTTTTCACTATAGCCCTCAAGGGCTTCAAATATCCCTTTGCCAATTCCACAAGAACAGCCTTAGCGAAAGTCTTCTTGAAGGGAAAGATGTAACTCTGTGAGATGAATTCACAGAACACAGAGCACTTTCTCAGAAAGATTCTTTCCAGTTTTGAACGGAAGATATTTCCTTTTTCACATAGCCTTCTATGGGCTTCCAAATATCCTTTGCCAATTGCACAAGAACAGCCTTAGCGAAAGGCTTCTTGAAGGGAAAGATGTAACTCTGTGAGATGAATTAACAGAACACAGAGCAGTTTCTCAGAAAGCTTCTTTCCAGTTTTGAACGGAAGATATTTCCTTTTCACCATAGCCCTCTATGGGCTTCCAAATATCCTTTGCCAATTCCACAAGAACAGCCTTAGCGAGGCTTCTTGAAGGGAAAGATGTAACTCTGTGAGATGAATTAACAGAACACAGAGCAGTTTCTCAGAAAGCTTCTTTCCAGTTTTGAAGGAAGATATTTCCTTTTCACTATAGCCCTCTATGGCTTCCAAATATCCCTTTGCCAATTCCACAAGAACAGCCTTAGCGAAAGGTTTCTTGAAGGAAAGATGTAACACTGTGAGATGAATTAACAGAACACAGAGCAGTTTCTCAGAAAGCTTCTTTCCAGTTTTGAACGGAAGATATTTCCTTTTCACCATAGTCCTCTATGGGCTTCCAAATATCCCTTTGCCATACACAAGAACAGCCTTAGCGAAAGGCTTCTTGAAGGGAAAGATGTAACTCTGTGAGATGAATTAACAGAACACAGAGCAGTTTCTCAGAAAGCTTCTTTCCACTTTTGAACGGAAGATATTGCCTTTTCACCATAGCCCTCTATGGGCTTCCAAATATCCCTTTGCCAATTCCACAAGAACAGCCTTAGCGAAAGGCTTCTTGAAGGAAAGATGTAACTCTGTGAGATGAATTAACAGAACACAGAGCAGTTTCTCAGAAAGCTTCTTTCCAGTTTTGAACGGAAGATATTTCCTTTTCACTATAGCCCTCTATGGGCTTCCAAATATCCTTTGCCAATTCCACAAGAACAGCCTTAGCGAAAGGCTTCTTGAAGGGAAAGATGTAACTCTGTGAGATGAATTAACATTACACAGAGCAGTTTCTCAGAAAGCTTCTTTCCAAGTTTTGAACGGCAAGATATTTCCTTTTCACTATAGCCCTCAAGGGCTTCCAAATATCCCTTTGCCAATTCCACAAGAACAGCCTTAGCGAAAGGCTTCTTGAAGGAAAGATGTAACTCTGTGAGATGAATTAACAGAACACAGAGCAGTTTCTCAGAAAGCTTCTTTCCAGTTTTGAACGGAAGATATTTCCTTTTCACCATAGCCCTCTATGGGCTTCCAAATATCCCTTTGCAATTCCACAAGAACAGCCTTAGCGAAAGGCTTCTTGAAGGGAAAGATGTAACTCTGTGAGATGAATTAACAGAACACAGAGCAGTTTCTCAGAAAGCTTCTTTCCAGTTTTGAACGGAAGATATTTCTTTTTCACCATAGCCCTATGGGCTTCAAAATATCCCTTTGCCAATTCCACAAGAACAGCCTTAGCGAAAGGCTTCTTGAAGGGAAAGATGTAACTCTGTGAGATGAATTAACAGAACACAGAGCAGTTTCTCAGAAAGCTTCTTTCCAGTTTTGAACGGAAGATATTTCCTTTTCACCATAGCCTCTAGGCTTCCAAATATCCTTTGCTAATTCCACAAGAACAGCCTTAGCGAAGGCTTTTGAAGGGAAAGATGTAACTCTGTGAGATGAATTAACAGAACACAGAGCAGTTCAGAAAGCTTTTCCAGTTTTGAACGGAAGATATTTCTTTTTCACCATAGCCCTCTATGGGCTTCCAAATATCCGTTTGCCAATTCCACAAGAACAGCCTTAGCGAAAGGCTTCTTGAAGGGAAAGATGTAACTCTGTGAGATGAATTGACAGAACACAGAGCAGTTTCTCAGAAAGCTTCTTTCCAGTTTTGAACGGAAGATATTTCCTTTTCACCATAGCCCTCTATGGGCTTCCAAATATCCCTTTGCCAATTCCACAAGAACAGCCTTAGCGAAAGGCTTCTTGAAGGGAAAGATGTAACTCTGTGAGATGAATTAACAGAACACAGAGCAGTTTCTCAGAAACCTTCTTTCCAGTTTTGAACGGAAGATATTTCCTTTCACCATAGCCCTCTATGGGCTTCCAAATATCCCTTTGCCAATTCCACAAGAACAGCCTTAGCGAAAGGCTTCTTGAAGGGAAAGATGTAACTCTGTGAGATGAATTAACAGAACACAGAGCAGTTTCTCAGAAAGCTTCTTTCCAGTTTTGAACGGAAGATATTTCCTTTTCCACCATAGCCCTCTAAGGGCTTCCAAATATCCCTTTGCCAATTCCACAAGAACAGCCTTAGCGCAAGGCTTCTTGAAGGGAAAGATGTAACTCTGTGAGATGAATTAACAGAACACAGAGCAGTTTCTCAGAAAACTTCTTTCCAGTTTTGAGAGGAAGATATTTCCTTTTTCACTATATCCCTCTATGGGCTTCCAAATATCCCTTTGCCATATCCACAAGAACAGCCTTAGCGAAGGGTTTCTTGAAGGGAAAGATGTAACTCTGAGATGAATTAACGGAACACAGAGGAGTTTCTCAGAAAGCTTCTTTCCAGTTTTGAACGGAAGATATTTCCTTTTTCACCATAGCCCTCTAAGGGCTTCGAAATATCCCTTTGCCCATTCCACAAGAACAGCCTTAGCGAAAGGCTTTGAAGGAAAGATGTAACTCTGTGAGATGAATTAACAGAACACAGAGCAGTTTCTCAGAAAGCTTCTTTCCAGTTTTGAACGGAAGATATTTCCTTCTCCAGCATAGCCCTCTAAGGGCTTCCAAATATCCCTTTGTCAATTCCACAAGAACAGCCTTAGCGAAAGGCTTGTTGAAGGGAAAGATGTAACACTGTGAGATGAATTAACAGAACACAGAGCAGTTTCTCAGAAAGCTTCTTTCCAGTTTTGAACGGAAGATATTTCCTTTTTCACCATAGCCCTCTATGGGCTTCCAAATATCCTTTGCCAATTCCACAAGAACAGCCTTAGCGCAAAGGCTTTTGAAGGGAAAGATGTAACTCTGTGAGATGAATTAACAGAACACAGAGCAGTTTCTCAGAAAGCTTCTTTCCAGTTTTGAACGGAAGATATTTCCTTTTTCACCATAGCCCTCTATGGGCTTCCAAATATCCTTTGCCAATTCCACAAGAACAGCCTTAGCGAAAGGTTCTTGAAGGAAAGATGTAACTCTGTGAGATGAATTAACAGAACACAGAGCAGTTTCTCAGAAAGCTTCTTCCAGTTTTGAACGGAAGATATTTCCTTTTTCACCATAGCCTCTATGGGCTTCCAAATATCCTTTGCCAGTTCCACAAGAACAGCCTTACCGAAAGGTTTCTTGAAGGAAAGATGTAACTCTGTGAGATGAATTAACAGAACACAGAGCAGTTTCTCAGAAAGCTTCTTTCCAGTTTTGAACGGAAGATATTTCCTTTTTCACCATAGCCCTCTAAGGGCTTCCAAATATCCTTTGCCAATTCCACAAGAACAGCCTTAGAAAGGCTTCTTGAAGGAAAGATGTAACTCTGTGAGATGAATTAACAGAACACAGAGCAGTTTCTCAGAAAGCTTCTTTCCAGTTTTGAACGGAAGATATTTCCTTTTTCACATATAGCCCTCTATGGGCTTCCAAATATCCTTTGCACTTCCACAAGAACAGCCTTAGCGAAAGGCTTCTTGAAGGAAAGATGTAACTCTGTGAGATGAATTAACAGAACACAGAGCAGTTTCTCAGAAAGCTTCTTTCCAGTTTTGAACGAAGATATTTCCTTTTCCACCATAGCCTCCAAGGGCTTCCAAATATCCTTTATTCCACAAGAACAGCCTTAGCGAAAGGCTTCTTGAAGGAAAGATGTAACCTGTGAGATGAATTAACAGAACACAGAGCAGTTTCTCAGAAAGATTCTTTCCAGTTTTGAACGGAAGATATTTCCTTCACCATAGCCCTCTAAGGGCTTCCAAATATCCCTTTGCCAATTCCACAAGAACAGCCTTAGCGAAGGCTTCTTGAAGGGAAAGATGTAACTCTGAGATGAATTAACAGAAGACAGAGCAGTTTCTCAGAAATCTTCTTTCCAGTTTTGAACGGAAGATATTTCCTTTTCACCATAGCCCTCTATGGGCTTCCAAATATCCCTTTGCCAATTCCACAAGAACAGCCTTAGCGAAAGGCTTTGAAGGAAAGATGTAACCTGTGAGATGAATTAACAGAACACAGAGCAGTTTCTCAGAAAGCTTCTTCCAGTTTTGAACGGAAGATATTTCCTTTTTCACCTTAGCCCTCATGGGCTTCCAAATATCCTTTGCCAATTCCAGAAGAACAGCTTTAGCGAAAGGCTTCTTGAAGGGAAAGATGTAACTCTGTGAGATGAATTAACAGAACACAGAGCAGTTTCTCAGAAAGCTTCTTTCCAGTTTTGAACGGAGATATTTCCTTTTTCAATATAGCCCTCCAAGGGCTTCCAAATATCCCTTTGCCAATTCCAAGAACAGCCTTAGCGAAAGTCTTCTGAAGGAAAGATGTAACTCTGTGAGATGAATTACACAGAACAGAGCAGTTTCTCAGAAAGATTCTTTCCAGTTTTGAACGGAAGATATTTCCTTTTTCAACATAGCCCTCTATGAGCTTCCAAATATCCCTTTGCCAATATCACAAGAACAGCCTTAGCGAAAGGCTTCTTGAAGGGAAAGATGTAACTCTGTGAGATGAATTAACAGAACACAGAGCAGTTTCTCAGAAAGCTTCTTTCCAGTTTTGAACGGAAGATATTTTTTTTCACCATAGCCCTCTATGGGCTTCCAAATATCCCTTTGCCAATTCCACAAGAACAGTCAGCGAAAGGGTTCTTGAAGGGAAAGATGTAACTCTGTGAGATGAATTAACAGAACACAGAGCAGTTTCTCAGAAAGCTTCTTTCCAGTTTTGAAGGGAAGATATTTCCTTCTCATAGCCCTCTATGGCTTCCAAATATCCTTTGCCAATTCCACAAGAACAGCCTTAGCGAAAGGCTTGAAGGAAAGATGTAACACTGTGAGATGAATTAACAGAACACAGAGCAGTTTCTCAGAAAGTTTCTTTCCAGTTTTGAACGGAAGATATTTTTCACCATAGTCCTCTATGGGCTTCCAAATATCCTTTGCCAATTCCACAAGAACAGCCTTAGCGAAAGGCTTCTTGAAGAGAAAGATGTAACTCTGTGAGATGAATTAACAGAACACAGAGCAGTTTCTCAGAAAGCTTCTTTCCAGTTTTGAACGGAAGATTTCCTTTTTCACCATAGCCTCTATGGGCTTCCAAATATCCTTGCCAATTCCACAAGAACAGCCTTAGCGAAAGGCTTTTTGAAGGGAAAGATGTAACTCTGTGAGATGTATTAGCAGAACACAGAGTAGTTTCTCAGAAAGCTTCTTTCCAGTTTTGAACGGAAGATATTTTTTTCACTATAGCCCTCTATGGGATTCCAAATATTACTTTGCCAATTCCACAAGAACAGCCTTAGCGAAAGTTTTGAAGGGAAAGATGTAACTCTGTGAGATGAATTAACAGAACACAGAGCAGTTTCTCAGAAAGCTTCTTTCCAGTTTTGAACGGCAGATATTTCCTTTTCACTATAGCCTCCAAGGGCTTCCAAATATCCATTTGCAGTTCCAAGAACAGCCTTAGCGAAAGTCTCTTGAAGGGAAAGATGTAACTCTGTGAGATGAATTAACAGAAAACAGAGCAGTTTCTCAGAAAGATTCTTTCCAGTTTTGAACGGAAGATATTTCCTTTTTACAACATAGCTCTATGAGCTTCAAAATATCCCTTTGCAATAGCACAAGAACAGCCTTAGCGAAAGGTTTTTGAAGGGAAAGATGTAACTCTGTGAGATGAATTAACAGAACACAGAGCAGTTTCTCAGAAAGCTTCTTTCCAGTTTTGAACGGAAGATATTTCCTTTTCACCATAGCCCTCTATGGGCTTCCAAATATCCCTTTGCCAATTCCACAAGAACAGCCAGCTTAAAGGCTTTTGAAGGGAAAGATGTAACTCTGTGAGATGAATTAACAGAACACAGAGCAGTTTCTCAGAAAGCTTCTTCCAGTTTTGAAGGAAGATATTTCTTTTTCACCATAGCCTCTCGGCGCTTCCAAATATCCTTGCCAATTCCACAAGAACAGCCTTAGCGAAGGTTTCTTGAAGGGAAAGATGTAACACTGTGAGATGAATTAACAGAACACAGAGCAGTTTCTCAGAAAGCTTCTTCCAGTTTTGAACGGAAGATATTTCCTTTTCACCATAGTCCTCTATGGGCTTCCAAATATCCCTTTGCCAATTACACAAGAACAGCCTTAGCGAAAGGCTTTTGAAGGAAAGATGTAACTCTGAGATGAATTAACAGAACACAGAGCAGTTTCTCAGAAAGCTTCTTTCCACTTTTGAACGGAAGGTACTTCCTTTTACACCATAGCCCTCTATGGGCTTCCAAATATCCCTTTGCCAATTCCACAAGAACAGCCTTAGCGAAAGGCTTCTTGAAGGGAAAGATGTAACTCTGTGAGATGTATTAGCAGAACACAGAGTAGTTTCTCAGAATGCTTCTTTCCAGTTTTGAACGGAAGATATTTCCTTTTTCACTATAGCCCTCTATGGGATTCCAAATATTCCTTTGCCAATTCCACAAGAACAGCCTTAGCGAAAGGCTTCTTGAAGGGAAAGATGTAACTCTGTGAGATGAATTAACATTACACAGAGCAGTTTCAGAAAGCTTTTTCAAGTTTTGAACGAAGATATTTCCTTTTCACCATAGCCCTCCAAGGGCTTCCAAATATCCATTTGCCAGTTCCAAGAACAGCCTTAGCGAAAGTCTTCTTGAAGGGAAAGATGTAACTCTGTGAGGTGAATTAACAGAAAACAGAGCAGTTTCTCAGAAAGATTCTTTCCAGTTTTGAACGGAAGATATTTCCTTTTACAACATAGCCCTCTATGAGCTTCAAAATATCCCTTTGCAAATAGCACAAGAACAGCCTTAGCGAAAGGCTTCTTGAAGGGAAAGATGTAACTCTGTGAGATGAATTAACAGAACACAGAGCAGTTTCTCAGAAAGCTTTTTCCAGTTTTGAACGGAAGATATTTTTTTTCACCATAGCTTTAGGGCTTCCAAATATCCCTTTGCCAATTCCACAAGAACAGCCTTAGCGAAGGCTTTTTTGAAGGGAAAGATGTAACCTGTGAGATGAATTAACAGAACACAGAGCAGTTTCTCAGAAAGCTTCTTTCCAGTTTTGAACGGAAGATATTTTTCACCATAGCCCTCTAGGGGCTTCAAAATATCCTTTGCCAATTCCACAAGAACAGCCTTAGCGAAGGCTTTTGAAGGAAAGATGTAACTCTGTGAGATGAATTAACAGAACACAGAGCAGTTTCTCAGAAAGCTTCTTTCCAGTTTTGAACGGAAGATATTTCTTTTTCACCATAGCCCTCTATGGGCTTCCAAATATCCCTTTGCAATTCCACAAGAACAGCCTTAGCGAAAGGCTTCTTGAAGGAAAGATGTAACTCTGTGAGATGAATTAACAGAACACAGAGCAGTTTGTCAGAAAGCTTCTTTCCAGTTTTGAACGGAAGATATTTCTTTTCCACCATAGCCTCTATGGGATTCCAAATATCCCTTTGCTATTTCCACAAGAACAGCCTTAGCGAAAAGGTTTGAAGGAAAGATGTAACTCTGTGAGATGAATTAACAGAACACAGTGAAGTTTCTCAGAAACCTTCTTTCCAGTTTTGAACGGAAGATATTTCCTTCACCATAGCCTCTATGGGCTTCCAAATATCCCTTTGCTAATTCCACAAGAAAAGCCTTAGCGAAAGGCTTCTTGAAGGAAAGATGTAACCTGTGAGATGAATTAACAGAACACAGAGCAGTTTCTCAGAAAGCTTCTTCCAGTTTTGAACGGAAGATATTTCCTTCCACCATAGCCTCTAAGGGCTTCCAAATATCCCTTTGCCAATTCCACAAGAACAGCCTTAGCGAAAGGCTTCTTGAAGGGAAAGATGTAACTCTGTGAGATGAATTAACAGAACACAGAGCAGTTTCTCAGAAAACTTCTTTCCAGTTTTGAGAGGAAGATATTTCCTTTTTCACTATATCCCTCTATGGGCTTCCAAATATCCCTTTGCCATATCCACAAGAACAGCCTTAGCGAAGGGTTTCTTGAAGGGAAAGATGTAACTCTGAGATGAATTAACGGAACACAGAGGAGTTTCTCAGAAAGCTTCTTTCCAGTTTTGAACGGAAGATATTTCCTTTTTCACCATAGCCCTCTAAGGGCTTCGAAATATCCCTTTGCCCATTCCACAAGAACAGCCTTAGCGAAAGGCTTCTAGAAGGGAAAGATGTAACTCTGTGAGATGAATTAACAGAACACAGAGCAGTTTCTCAGAAAGATTCTTTCCAGTTTTGAACGGAAGATATTTCCTTCTCCGGCATAGCCCTCTAAGGGCTTCCAAATATCCCTTTGTCAATTCCATAAGAACAGCCTTAGCGAAAGGCTTCTTGAAGGGAAAGATGTAACACTGTGAGATGAATTAACAGAACACAGAGCCGTTTCTCAGAAAGCTTCTTTCCAGTTTTGAACGGAAGATATTTCGTTTTTCACCGTAGCAATCTATGGGCTTCCAAATATCCTTTGCCAATTCCACAAGAACAGCCTTAGCGAAAGGTTTTTGAAGGGAAAGATGTCACCTGTGAGATGAATTAACAGAACTCAGAGCCATTTCTCAGAAAGCTTCTTTCCAGTTTTGAACGGAAGATATTTCCTTTTCCACCATAGCCCTAAGGGCTTCCAAATATCCTTTGCAATTCCACAAGAACAGCCTTAGCGAAAGGTTTGTTGAAGGAAAGATGTAACTCTGTGAGATGAATTGACAGAACACAGAGCAGTTTCTCAGAAAGCTTCTTCCAGTTTTGAACGGAAGATATTTCCTTTTCACTAGCCCTCTATGGGCTTCCAAATATCCCTTTGCTAATTCCACAAGAACAGCCTTAGCGAAAGGTTTTGAAGGAAAGATGTCACCTGTGAGATGAATTAACAGAACACAGAGCAGTTTCTCAGAAAGCTTCTTTCCAGTTTTGAACGGAAGATATTTCTTTTCACCATAGCCCTCTAAGGGATTCCAAATATCCTTTGCTAATTCCACAAGAACAGCCTTAGCGAAAGGCTTCTTGAAGGAAAGATGTAACTCTGTGACATGAATTAACAGAACACAGAGCAGTTTCTCAGAAAGCTTCTTTCCAGTTTTGAACGGAAGATATTTTTATACAGCATAGCCCTCTATGGGATTCCAAATATTCCTTTGCCAATTCCACAAGAACAGCCTTAGCGAAAGGCTTCTTGAAGGGAAAGATGTAACTCTGTGAGATGAATTAACAGAACACAGAGCAGTTTCTCAGAAAGCTTCTTTCCAGTTTTGAACGGCAGATATTTCCTTTTCACCATATAGCCCTCCGGGCTTCCAAATATCCCTTTGCCAATTCCAAGAACAGCCTTAGTCTTCTTGAAGGGAAAGATGTAACTCTGTGAGATGAATTCACAGAAAACAGAGCACTTTCTCAGAAAGATTCTTTCCAGTTTTGAACGGAAGATATTTCCTTTTCAACATAGCCCTCTGAGCTTCCAAATATCCCTTTGCCAATAGCACAAGAACAGCCTTAGCGAAAGGTTTCTTGAAGGAAAGATGTAACTCTGTGAGATGAATTAACAGAACACAGAGCAGTTTCTCAGAAAGCTTCTTTCCAGTTTTGAGCGGAAGATATTTCCTTTTCACCATAGCCCTCTATGGGCTTCCAAATATCCTTTGCCAATTCCACAAGAACAGCCTTAGCGAAGGGGTTCTTGAAGGAAAGATGTAACTCTGTGAGATGAATTAACAGAACACAGAGCAGTTTCTCAGAAAGCTTCTTTCCAGTTTTGAAGCGGAAGATATTTCCTTTTCTCTATAGCCCTCTCAGCGCTTCCAAATATCCCTTTGCCAATTCCACAAGAACAGCCTTAGCGAAAGGCTTCTTGAAGGGAAAGATGTAACACTGTGAGATGAATTAACAGAACACAGAGCAGTTTCTCAGAAAGCTTCTTTCCAGTTTTGAACGGAAGATATTTCCTTTTTCACCATAGTCCTCTATGGGCTTCCAAATATCCCTTTGCCAATTACACAAGAACAGCCTTAGCGAAAGGCTTCTTGAAGAGAAAGATGTAACTCTGTGAGATGAATTAACAGAACACAGAGCAGTTTCTCAGAAAGCTTCTTTCCACTTTTGAACGGAAGGTACTTCCTTTTACACCATAGCCCTCTATGGGCTTCCAAATATCCCTTTGCCAATTCCACAAGAACAGCCTTAGCGAAAGGCTTCTTGAAGGGAAAGATGTAACTCTGTGAGATGTATTAGCAGAACACAGAGTAGTTTCTCAGAAAGCTTCTTTCCAGTTTTGAACGGAAGATATTTCCTTTTTCACTATAGCCCTCTATGGGATTCCAAATATTACTTTGCCAATTCCACAAGAACAGCCTTAGCGAAAGGCTTCTTGAAGGGAAAGATGTAACTCTGTGAGATGAATTAACAGAACACAGAGCAGTTTCTCAGAAAGCTTCTTTCCAGTTTTGAACGGCAGATATTTCCTTTTTCACTATAGCCCTCCAAGGGCTTCCAAATATCCATTTGCCAGTTCCAAGAACAGCCTTAGCGAAAGTCTTCTTGAAGGGAAAGATGTAACTCTGTGAGGTGAATTAACAGAAAACAGAGCAGTTTCTCAGAAAGATTCTTTCCAGTTTTGAAGCGGAAGATATTTCCTTTACAACATAGCCCTCTATGAGCTTCCAAATATCCCTTTGCAATAGCACAAGAACAGCCTTAGCGAAAGGCTTCTTGAAGGAAAGATGTAACTCTGTGAGATGAATTAACAGAACACAGAGCAGTTTCTCAGAAAGCTTCTTTCCAGTTTTGAGCGGAAGATATTTCCTTTTTCACCCACAGCCCTCCTTCCAAATATCCTTTGCCAATTCCACAAGAACAGCCTTAGCGAAGGCTTCTTGAAGGAAAGATGTAACTCTGTGAGATGAATTAACAGAACACAGTGAAGTTTCTCAGAAACCTTCTTTCCAGTTTTGAACGGAAGATATTTCCTTTTTCACCATAGCCTCTATGGGCTTCCAAATATCCCTTTGCCAATTCCACAAGAACAGCCTGAACGAAGGCTTCTTGAAGGGAAAGATGTAACTCCGTGAGATGAATTAACAGACACAGAGCAGTTTCTCAGAAAGCTTCTTTCCAGTTTTGAGCGGAAGATATTTCCTTTTTCACCATAGCCCTCCATGGGCTTCCAAATATCCTTTGCCATTCACAAGAACAGCCTTAGCGAAGTCTTGAAGGAAAGATGTAACTCTGTGAGATGAATTAACAGAACACAGAGCAGTTTCTCAGAAAGCTTCTTTCCGGTTTTGAGCGGAAGAGATTTCCTTTTTCACCATAGCCCTCTATGGGCTTCCAAATATCCTTTGCCAATTCCACAAGAACAGCCTTAGCGAAGGCTTCTTGAAGGGAAAGATGTAACTCTGTGAGATGAATTAACAGAACACAGAGCAGTTTCTCAGAAAGCTTCTTTCCGGTTTTGAGCGGAAGATATTTCCTTTTTCACCATAGCCTCTATGGGCTTCCAAATATCCTTTGCCAATTCCACAAGAACAGCCTTAGCGAAGGCTTCTTGAAGGGAAAGATGTAACTCTGTGAGATGGATTAACAGAACTCAGAGCAGTTTCTCAGAAAGCTTCTTTCCAGTTTTGAGCGGCAGATATTTCCTTTTTCACCATAGCTCTATGGGCTTCCAAATATCCCTTTGCTAATTCCAGAAGAACAGCCTTAGCTAAAAGGCTTCCTTGAAGGGAAAGATGTAACTCTGTGAGATGGATTAACAGAACTCAGAGCAGTTTCTCAGAAAGCTTCTTCCAGTTTTGAACGGCAGATATTTTTCAATATAGCCTCCAAGGGCTTCCAAATATCCCTTTGCCAATTCCAAGAACAGCCTTAGCGAAAGTCTTCTTGAAGGGAAAGATGTAACTCTGTGAGATGAATTCACAGAAAACAGAGCACTTTCTCAGAAAGATTTTCCAATTTTGAACGAAGATATTTCCTTTTTCAACATAGCCTCTATGAGCTTCCAAATATCCTTTGCCAATAGCACAAGAACAGCCTTAGCGAAGGAAGGCTTGAAGGAAAGATGTAACTCTGTGAGATGAATTAACAGAACACAGAGCAGTTTCTCAGAAAGCTTCTTTCCAGTTTTGAACTTAAGATATTTCCTTTTCACCATAGCTCTATGGGCTTCCAAATATCCTTTGCCAATTCCACAAGAACAGCCGTGAAGCGCAGGCTTCTTGAAGGGAAAGATGTAACTCTGAGATGAATTAACAGAACACAGAGCAGTTTCTCAGAAAGCTTCTTTCCAGTTTTGAAGGAAGATATTTCCTTTTCACTATAGCCTCTCAAGGCGCCCAAATATCCTTGCCAATTCCACAAGAACAGCCTTAGCGAAAGGCTCTCTTGAAGGGAAAGATGTAACACTGTGAGATGAATTAACAGAACACAGAGCAGTTTCTCAGAAAGCTTCTTTCCAGTTTTGAACGGAAGATATTTCCTTTTCACCATAGTCCTCTATGGGCTTCCAAATATCCTTTGCTAATTACACAAGAACAGCCTTAGCGAAAGGCTTGAAGAGAAAGATGTAACTCTGTGAGATGAATTAACAGAACACAGAGCAGTTTCTCAGAAAGCTTCTTTCCAGTTTTGAACGCAGATATTTCCTTTTCACTATAGCTCCTAAGGGCTTCCAAATATCCTTGCCAGTTCCAAGAACAGCCTTAGCGAAAGTCTTCTTGAAGGGAAAGATGTAACTCTGTGAGATGAATTAACAGAAAACAGAGCAGTTTCAGAAAGATTCTTTCCAGTTTTGAACGGAAGATATTTCCTTTTACAACATAGCCCTCTATGAGCTTCAAAATATCCTTTGCAATAGCACAAGAACAGCCTTAGCGAAGGCTTTTGAAGGGAAAGATGTAACTCCGTGAGATGAATTAACAGAACACAGAGCAGTTTCTCAGAAAGCTTTTCCAGTTTTGAACGGAAGATATTTCCTTTTTTCACCGTAGCCTCTATGGGCTTCCAAATATCCTTTTGCTAATTCCACAAGAACAGCCTTAGCGCGAACGGCTTCTTGAAGGGAAAGATGTAACTCTGTGAGATGAATTAACAGAACACAGAGCAGTTTCTCAGAGCTTCTTTCCAGTTTTCGAACGGAAGATATTTCCTTTTCACCATAGCCCTTTAGGGCTTCAAAATATCCGCTAATTCCACAAGAACAGCCTTAGCAAAGGCTTTTGAAGGGAAAGATGTAACTCTGTGAGATGAATTAACAGAACACAGTGAAGTTTCTCAGAAACCTTCTTTCCAGTTTTGAACGGAAGATATTTCCTTTTCACCATAGCCCTCTATGGGCTTCCAAATATCCCTTTGCCAATTCCACAAGAAAAGCCTGAACGAAGGTTTCTTGAAGGAAAGATGTAACTCTGTGAGATGAATTAACAGAACACAGAGCAGTTTCTCAGAAAGCTTCTTTCCAGTTTTGAACGGAAGATATTTCCTTTTTCCACCATAGTCTCTCTATGGGCTTCCAAATATCCTTGCCAATTCCACAGGAACAGCCTTAGCGAAAGGCTTCTTGAAGGAAAGATGTAACTCTGAGAGATGAACTAACAGAACACAGGGCAGTTTCTCAGAAAGCTTCTTCCGGTTTTGAACGGAAGATATTTCCTTTTCACCATAGCCTCTATGGGCTTCCAAATATCCTTTGCTAATTCCAAAACAACAGCCTTAACGAACGGTTTCTTAAAGGGAAAGCAGTAACTCTGTGAGATGAATTAACAGAACACAGAGCAGTTTCTCAGAAAGCTTCTTTCCAGTTTTGAACGGAAGATATTTCCTTTTTCACTATAGTCTCTCTATGGGCTTCCAAATATCCTTGCCAATTCCACAGGAACAGCCTTAGCGAAAGGCTTCTTGAAGGAAAGATGTAACTCTGAGAGATGAACTAACAGAACACAGGGCAGTTTCTCAGAAAGCTTCTTCCGGTTTTGAACGGAAGATATTTCCTTTTTCACCATAGCCTCTATGGGCTTCCAAATATCCTTTGCTAATTCCAAAACAACAGCCTTAACGAACGGTTTCTTAAAGGGAAAGCAGTAACTCTGTGAGATGAATTAACAGAACACAGAGCAGTTTCTCAGAAAGCTTCTTTCCAGTTTTGAACGGAAGATATTTCCTTTTTCACTATAGCCCTCGGCGCTCCAAATATCCCTTGCTAATTCCACAAAACAGCCTTAGCGAAACTTTTGAAGGGAAAGATGTAACACTGTGGGATGAATTAACAGAACACAGAGCAGTTTCTCAGAAAGCTTCTTTCCAGTTTTGAACGGAAGATATTTCCTTTTTCACCATAGCCCTCTATGGGCTTCCAAATATCCCTTTGCCAGTTCAAGAACAGCCTTAGCGAAAGTCTTCTTGAAGGGAAAGATGTAACTCTGTGAGATGAATTAACAGAACACAGAGCACTTTCTCAGAAAGATTTTTCCAATTTTGAACAGATATTTCCTTTTTCAACCATAGCCCTCTATGGGCTTCCAAATATCCTTTGCCAATTCCACAAGAACAGCCTTAGCGAAAGGCTTCTTGAAGGAAAGATGTAACTCTGTGAGATGAATTAAAACAGAACACAGAGCAGTTTCTCAGAAAGCTTCTTTCCAGTTTTGAACGGAAGATATTTCCTTTTTCAGCCTCTATGGGCTTCCAAATATCCCTTTGCCAATTCCACAAGAACAGCTTAGCGAGGCTTCTTGAAGGAAAGATGTAACTCTGTGAGATGAATTAACAGAACACAGAGCAGTTTCTCAGAAAGCTTCTTTCCAGTTTTGAAGGAAGATATTTCCTTTTCACCATAGCCCTCAAGGGCCCCAAATATCCTTTGCCAATTCCACAAGAACAGCCTTAGCGAAAGGCTTCTTGAAGGGAAAGATGTAACTCTGTGAGATGAATTAACAGAACACAGAGCAGTTTCTCAGAAAGCTTCTTTCCAGTTTTGACGGAAGATATTTCCTTTTCACCATAGTCCTCTATGGGCTTCCAAATATCCTTTGCCAATTCACAAGAACAGCCTTAGCGAAAGGCTTCTTGAAGGAAAGATGTAACTCTGTGAGATGAATTAACAGAACAGAGCAGTTTCTCAAAGCTTCTTTCCAGTTTTGAGCGGAAGATATTTCCTTTTCACTATAGCCCTCAAGGGCTTCCAAATATCCTTTGCCAATTCCAAGAACAGCCTTAGCGAAAGTCTTCTTGAAGGGAAAGATGTAACTCTGTGAGATGAATTAACAGAAAACAGAGCAGTTTCTCAGAAAGATTCTTTCCAGTTTTGAGCGGAAGATATTTCCTTTTACAACATAGCCCTCTATGAGCTTCAAAATATCCCTTTGCAAATAGCACAAGAACAGCCTTAGCGAAAGGCTTCTTGAAGGGAAAGATGTAACTCTGTGAGATTTATTAACAGAACACAGAGCAGTTTCTCAGAAAGCTTCTTTCCAGTTTTGAACGGAAGATATTTCCTTTTTCGCTATAGCCCTCTATGGGCTTCCAAATATCCCTTTGCCAATTCCACAAGAACAGCCTTAGCGAAAGGTTCCTTGAAAGGAAAGATGTAACTCTGTGAGATGAATTAACAGAACACAGAGCAGTTTCTCAAAAAGCTTCTTTCTAGTTTTGAACGGAAGATATTTCCTTTTTCACCATCTACCTCTATGGGCTTCCAAATATCCCTTTGCCAATTCTACAAGAACAGCCTTAGCGAACGGCTTCTTGAAGGGAAAGATGTAACTGTGTGAGATGAATTAACAGAACACAGAGCAGTTTCTCAGAAATCTTCTTTCCAGTTTTGAAGGGAAGATATTTCCTTTTCCACCGTAGCCCTCTATGGGCTTCCAAATATCCCTTTGCCAATTCCACAAGAACAGCCTTAGCGAAAGGTTTCTTGAAGGGAAAGATGTAACTCTGTGAGATGAATTAACAGAACACAGAGCAGATTCTCAGAAAGCTTCTTTCCAGTATTGAACGGAAGATATTTCCTTTTCACCATCTACCTCTATGGGCTTCCAAATATCCCTTTGCCAATTCTACAAGAACAGCCTTAGCGAAAGCTTCTTGAAGGGAAAGATGTAACTGTGTGAGATGAATTAACAGAACACAGAGCAGTTTCTCAGAAATCTTCTTTCCAGTTTTGAAGGGAAGATATTTCCTTTTCCACCGTAGCCCTCTATGGGCTTCCAAATATCCCTTTGCCAATTCCACAAGAACAGCCTTAGCGAAAGGTTTCTTGAAGGGAAAGATGTAACTCTGTGAGATGAATTAACAGAACACAGAGCAGATTCTCAGAAAGCTTCTTTCCAGTATTGAACGGAAGATATTTCCTTTTTAACCGTAGCCCTCTAGGGGCTTTCAAATATCCCTTTGCCAATTCCACAAGAACAGAATAAGCGAAAGGCTTCTTGAAGGGAAAGATGAAACTCTGTGAGATGAATTAACAGAACACAGATTAGTTTCTCAGAAACCTTCTTTCCAGTATTGTACGGAAGGTATTTCCTTTTTACCATTTCAATCTATGGGCTTCCAAATATCCCTTTGCCAATTCCACAAGAACAGCCTTAGCGAAAGTCTTCTTGAAGGGAAAGATGTAACTCTGTGAGATGAATTAACAGAACACAGAGCAGTTTCTCAGAAATCTTCTTTCCAGTTGTGAACGGAAGATATTTCCTTTTTCACCATAGACCTCTATGGGCTTCCAAATATCCCTTTGCCAATTCCACAAGAACAGGCTTAACGAAAGGCTTCTTGAAGGGAAAGGTGTAACTCTGTGAGATGAATTAACAGAACACAGAGCAGTTTCTCAGAAAGCTTCTTTCCAGTTTTGAACGGAAGATATTTCCTTTTTCACCATAGCCCTCTATGGGCTTCCAAATATCCCTTTGCCAATTCCACAAGAACAGCCTTAGCGAACGCTTCTTGAAGGAAAGATGTAACTCTGTGAGATGAATTAACAGAACACAGAGTAGTTTCTCAAAGCTTCTTTCCAGTTTTGAGCGGAAGATATTTCCTTTTCACCATAGCCCTCTAGGGGCTTCAAATATCCTTTGCCAATTCCAGAAGAACAGCCTTAGCGAAAGACTTCTTGAAGGGAAAGATGTAACTCTGTGAGATGAATTAACAGAACACAGAGCAGTTTCTCAGAAAGCTTCTTTCCTGTTTTGAACGGAACATATTTCTTTTTTCACCATAGCCCTCTATGGGTTTCCAAATATCCCCTTGCCAATTCCAGAAGAACAGCCTTATCGAAAGGCTTCTTCTCGGGAAAGATGTAACTCTGAGAGATGAATTGACAGAACACAGAGCAGTTTGTCAGAAAGCTTCTTTCCAGCATTGAACGGAAGATATTTCCTTTTCCACCATAGCCCTCTACGGGCTTCCAAATATCCCTTTGCCATTTCCACAAGAACAGCCTTAGCGAAAGGCTTCTTGAAGAGAAAGATGTAACTCTGTGAGATGAATTAACAGAACACAGTGAAGTTTCTCAGAAAGCTTCTTTCCAGTTTTGAACGGAAGATATTTCCTTTTCCACCATAGCCCTCTATGGGCTTCCAAATATCCCTTTGCCAATTCCACAAGAACAGCCTTAGCGAAAGGCTTCTTGAAGGGAAAGATGTAACTCTGTGAGATGAACTAACAGAACACAGGGCAGTTTCTCAGAAAGCTTCTTTCCGGTTTTGAACTGAAGATATTTCCTTTTTCACCATAGCCCCCTATGGGCTTCCAAATATCCCTTTGCCAATTCCAAAACAACAGCCTTAACGAACGGCTTCTTAAAGGGAAAGAAGTAACTCTGTGAGATGAATTAACAGAACACAGAGCAGTTTCTCAGAAAGCTTCTTTCCAGTTTTGAACGGAAGATATTTCCTTTTGCACCATAGCCCTCTATGGGCTTCCAAATATCCCTTTGCCAATTCCACAAGAACAGCCTTAGCGAAAGGCTTCTTGAAGGGAAAGATGTAACTCTGTGAGATGAATTTACAGAACACAGAGCAGTTTCTCAGAAAGCTTTTTTCCAGTTTTGAACGAAAGATGTTTCCTTTTTCACCATAGCCCTCTATGGGCTTCCAAATATCCCTTTGCCAATTCCACAAGAAAAGCCTTAGCGAAAGGCTTCTTGAAGGGAAAGATGTAACTCTGTGAGATGAATTAACAGAACACAGAGCAGTTTCTCAGAAAGCTTCTTTCCAGTTTTGAACGGAAGATATTTCCTTTTTCACCACCTCCCTCCATGGGCTTCCAAATATCCCTTTGCCAATTCCACAAGAACCGCCTTAGCGAACGGCTTCGTGAAGGAAAAGATGTAACTCTGTGAGATGAATTAACAGAACACAGAGGAGTTTTTCAGCAAGCTTCTTTCCAGCTTTGAGCGGAAGATATTTCCTTTTTCACCATAGCCCTCTATGGGCTTCCAAATATCCCTTTGCCAATTCCACAAGAACCGGCTTAGCGAAAGGCTTCTTGAAGGGAAAGATGTAACACTGTGAGATGAATTAACAGCCCACAGAGTAGTTTCTCAGAAAGCTTCTTTCCGGTTTTGAACGGAAGATATTTATTTTTTCACTATACCCCTCAAAGGGCTTCCAAATATCCCTTTGCCAATTCCACAATAAAAGCCTTAGCGAAAGGCTTCTTGAAGGGAATGATGTAACTCTGTGAGATGAATTAACAGAACACAGAGCAGTTTCTCAGAAACCTTCTTTAAAGTTTTGAACGGAAGATATTTCCTTTTTCATCATAGCCCTCTATGGGCTTCCAAATATCCCTTTGCCAATTCCACAAGAACAGCATTAGCGAAAGGCTTCTTGAAGGGAAAGATGTAACTCTGTGAGATGAATTAACAGAACACAGAGCAGTTTCTCAGAAAGCTTCTTTCCAATTTTGAACGTAAGATATTTCCTTTTTCACCATAGCCCTCTATGGGCTTCCAAATATCCCTTTGTCAATTCCACAAGAACAGCCTTAGCGAAAGGTTTCTTGAAGGGAAACATGTAACACTGTGAGATGAATTAATAGAACACAGAGCAGTCTCTCAGAAAGCTTCTTTCCATTTTTGAAAAGAAGATATTTCCTTTTTCACTATAGCCCTCTATGGGCTTCCAAATATCCCTTTGACAATTCCACAAGAACAGCCTTAGCGAAAGGCTTCTTGAAGGGAAAGATGTAACTCTGTGAGATGAATTAACAGAACACAGAGCAGTTTGTCAGAAAGCTTCTTTCCAGTTTTGAACGGAAGATATTTCCTTTTTCACCACAGCCCTCTATGGGCTTCCAAATATCCCTTTGCGAATTGCACAAGAACAGCCTTATCGAAAGGCTTCTTGAAGGGAAAGATGTAACACTGTGAGATGAATTAACAGAACACAGAGCAGTTTCTCAGAAAGCTTCTTTCCAGTTTTGAACGGATGATATTTCCTTTTTCACCATAGCACTCTATGGGCTTCCAAATATAACTTTGTCAATTAAAGAAGAACAGCTTTCGCGAAAGGCTTCTTGAAGGGAAAGATGTAACTCTGTGAGATGAATTAACAGAAATCAGAGCAGTTTCTCAGAAAGCTTCTTTCCAGTTTTGAACGGAAGATAGTTCCTTTTCCCCATAGCCCTCTATGGGCTTAGAAATATCCCTTTGCCAATTCCACAAGAACAGCCTTAGCGGAAGGCCTCTTGAATGGAAAGATGTAAGTCTGTGAGATGAATTAACAGAACACAGATCAGTTTCTCAGAAAGCTTCTTTCCACTTTAGAACGCAAGATATTTCCTTTTTCACCATAGCCCTCCAAGGGATTCCAAATACCCCTTTGCCAATTCCACAAGAACATCCTTAGCGAAAGGTTTCTTGAAGGGAAAGATGTAACACTGTGAGATGAATTAACAGCCCACAGAGTAGTTTCTCAGAAAGCTTCTTTCCAGTTTTGAACGGAAGATATTTCCTTTTTCACTATAACCCTCAAAGGCTTCCAAATATCCTTTGCCAATTCCACAAGAAAAGCCTTAGCGAAAGGCTTCTTGAAGGAAAGATGTAACTCTGTGAGCCTTCTTGAAGGGTGATTGGGAACCACTTTAAACACATCACTAAGATGCACAGATTCTCTCAAAGGGGGCATTGGAATCATTTTATTGATTATGATTTCTATTGAGTCTTGAAGGCAGTTTCTCAGGCTTTGAGAATATGTCTGCATGTCTGC